>JAFEJD010001142.1:0-23744 GCA_018296065.1 Blastomyces percursus | reverse complement strand
GGGGTCAGCCGACGTGTAGTCTCGATCCTTACTGGAGCAGGGCGGCTAACAATCGGGGCCCGGCCGGCGTTGGGTGGCTCTGATTGGCCTCCCGGCACCGTTGGCTCCGTAGCGCGGGAAGTGCCTAGCGCCTAGGCGTTTTGACGCAAACCTCCAAGATTTCTATGGGCTCCAGCTCACTCCTCTCCAACAGCGACCACTTTGCTCCGGAAATTATAAATCGAGGCGTGACCGCTTGTCAACAGCAGTAACTGACAATGCCCCCTGAACCTACCCCTGTCAGGTTATCGAAAGAAAGTCTTCTGTCGCGGGAGGCGCTGGTATGTGACAAAGCCTGCGTGCGGCACATGTGTTATGTTTTGTAAAATTTAAAATTTAGATAACTGTAAGACCACTTACAAGTTTATATCTTTTCTGTTTCTCTCTTTGTATATACATTTTAAGCCCTTGCTTTCCCAGTGGGACCACAAGATTCTTTCTTTCTCTCTCTCTTTCTTTCTAATTTTTTCCTTTACCGAAATCTTGGGTATAAATATTGCCTGAACGGGAGAGCTTGTCGGATTTTTCCAACCTTTCATGATCAAACGCTTGAATAATTCAAATGGGGCCTTTTGGGACATATACTAACATGCCTTCTCTCTACAGAAACCATCAGAGGCAAGGTGGATCCGGCTTATCAAGTCAACATACACGGATCCCGAGGGCGTTACGCGGACATGGGAGTCTGCCGAGAGACAGGTAAGAATATATGTTGTTTGACGAATCTTTAGTACCGTTTTTTTTTTTTTTTTTTTCTCTCTCCTTGATGGCTTGGTTTTCAATTCGATTGTACGCTTCTCAACGGAGAGCATAAGAGGGTTGCTTCCAGAGAAGCATAATGAAGCGGATATATTCAACATAGAGCAACATGGAGCAGACATTATCTCCCCCCAATGTGGCAAGTAAGCCAAAAATAATCATTGAAATCATCTTGTTTGTTAACATCTTTCCACATTAAATTCTCAGACCAGGCCCGAAAACTGCCCAATCGATGGCGTAGGCATTTTTACCGTCATGTCCAAGCCCTCTGGCCCAGAGCTACTACTGCAGAAACAGTATAGGCCGCCGGTTGATAAGGTGGTCATTGAAGTGCCTGCCGGCCTTATCGATGAGGGCGAGACGCCCGAACAATGCGCAGTAAGGGAACTCAGAGAAGAAACAGGGTATGTGGGCGTTGCGGAGGAGACGAGCCCGGTTATGTACAACGGTAGGCAAATTCGAGTCCCTATATGGACATATAATGTACAGCCCCGGTTCAAAAATGCAGTGCCATCCCACCTCGCTTTCCCCTCTAGCACCCCTAAAATCTATCCTATCTTCCCGTCTAATATAACCCGCCCTCTGCCAAATTTTTAGACCCCGGCTTCTGCAACACAAACCTAAACATGGTCCACGTCCGTGTCGACATGACTCTCCCGGAAAACCAAAACCCAAAACCCCAGCTCGAAGACAACGAGTTCATTGAGTGCTTCAGCATCCCGCTGACTACCCTATATGAGGAGCTGAAACGCCTAGAAGTCGAGGGGTATGCGATCGATGCCAGGGTGGGGACGCTGGCGGAGGGTATTGAGGTCGGGAAGAAGTTGGGATTGGGGTTGGGAATCTAAAGAAAGTGGAAAAGTTTTACCTTCTTTTTTGTTCATTGAAATGGCCCGTTCCATGTCCGAGGTTTCCGATTTTGGGTTTTGGAGGGCATGTATATACTGAGAGGTTTGACGTTGGGCATTGTGTTTTCATTGCTTGGATCGCAGTTTCAGGAGGAGGATAGCCAGACGGGTCGGGGTATAGTACAAAGAATAAATATAGACGGTAGATAGACAATGGTTTACATGTCCAGAGACTCGTCACCGGGGAATTTCCCTCGGTACCATTATTTGCATTAAGCTGCTGCGTTATTTCCAAGTAAGAAAGACTCCACAAAAATCAGCCAGATATGAAATCTCGTACGGATATAACGGTGTCCGCTAAAAAGTCACATCAGATCTAGGCTTCCTCCACCCTTCCATCCATAGATAACGCCTGCCAAAATCATGTAAGGGATGCCGTACCCACCTATGTACACACTATCCTCTTCGGAAGAACAGCCCATCGACCCACTGCTCACAAAACTCCCTCATCCTTCAACCCCCGATATAACGCCCAAGCCGCCAACGTCTTCCCATCCCGCCATGCTTCCCTCCACACGTCCTCCAACTTGACAACCTTCAACGTAATTTTCTCCCCTTCTTTCCTCAGCCCCGTCAATCTCCCGTGAAGCCGCTCAATTTCCTTCCGAGCCATGCGTTTCTGACATAGAAAGAGTGGTATGAATTCATCGCATCCTCCCGGTGAAAGGTATACACCTGTCTGCAGCTTTTCTTCTCCGTTGCCATTAGTATCTTTTCTTCCTGCTGCACCTTCACCTCTCCCTATCGTTTCTTGTTTCTGTCCCCTTTTCACTAAGCTATTCGCGAGTGCGGTTATGTCTATAAGTTCGTCCTGCAATATAACTAAGCCAGTTTCCTCTTCTATTTCTTTCGCTGCCCCGCTGGCGAAAGTGCCGCTGTCATCAAGCATCCCAGCGGGTATTTCAGGAAAGGCGAGGGAACCGGCTGGAATACGGGGCTGGATGGTTAGGATGGCGTGTTTGTCGGCTTCGGAATTTTTAGGGACATCGCTTGGTTGGAGGATTAGCTGGGTTGATCGGTGGGTTTTTGCGGTTAGTTTCAGGGAGAAGGATGCTAGTGGTGTAGTGGTGATGTAGAGCAATAGAAATATTTAAATTTGCAATGTGGGTTTAATTTTGTCACATGTGCATGGGCGTATGCCGTACATTAAGCCGTTTTTATCCAAATGAATAAATAGTGTCAGCGGATTGTCAAGGCTATCGAGCACTCACCAGTATCCCAACACTCCCACCTCTCAAAAACACGCTTCCTGGTAACTTCTCGCCATGGTCATTAGAAACATCAGCCTTGAGCTTCACGAACCCCAAACGATCGCCACCAAAGAAGTCCACGGCCTGTATCTGTATATGGCGCAAGATGTAGGGAGATGCGTGGAATTCATGAAATGGATTAGCTTGTCTGGAAAGCGAGTGCTGTAATGTCGACAGCCAGATCTTGAAGGGTGGGAATGCAAGTAATTGGTCCTGCGAAAGATCGGGCGTGAGGCCAACGGAAATCTGCGGGGTACTGTTAGGGATAATAAAAGTCGACATAATTCTCGAGCGGAAACTAGCTCGTATAAGGGTGATTCGTGATAAGCGCGCGAAAAGAGCAGTAACAAGGATGGACCGCATGAAGGGGAGGTGAATCATCAAAATAATGTGTTCCAGGATGGCGGAGGATTATCGGGAAACTTGCAGCTCCATTGCGTGGATAGAGGACTGCCCAGACGCTCCCTCGAACGATGCCCGAACGTGCTATGTAGAGCGCGATCAGAACCCCCAAATCACGAGTTGAGATGAGGCAACTACCACCCTATAATTAGGGTTCGCACGCCAAGCTTTAGAGTTTCTGATGCCTTCAAGAATGTTTCGGGTTTCCATAGACCAGACCGGTTCTTAATTACTTCCGGAAACTCCTAGTCCAAGGTTGCTTGACGTGATAGAGCTCCTTTTTCATTTGTCGACAATACGTGCTAACTTAATGCAAACATCCGGGCCTACTAACGACCGCTATTTCCTGAAGCCACATTTTGCACTCGCTCCGATGACGTCGCTTTACGTTACCTCTCAAATGTAGTTAGCAAAAACCCAGGGGAAGTTTGTGGCCGAGCGACGCATCTGATTGGATGTCGCTGGCTAATTCCAGAGCTTCCAAGTCAGCAGCGAAACCCCAATGGTATACGAATTTGGCAAATTTGCCAGCCTCGAAGTCATATCCGGTACTTCGCTGATCCGTTTCACTATTCACTCGGAGATATTTTCGGTGATAATGCTGCAGAATGAGGTCGCTGGCGCATCGCCGTGACATATGTAGCTCGGGTTTGAGGAGACAAACCCTATTTCGTCCTCAAAGCATGTTGGTTGTAAGACTGATCACTTTTCCCGGTCGGTTAGAGATCCAGCAATTGGCGGACCCGGCTTTGCTAGATAATTTATGCTAGGCTAGCGGTTGGTTGCATGTTGCTCTGGGGGGGCAAATGACAAAGAGAGATGGGCAGGGGAGCCTAACAGAAGAAAACAGGGCCAAAAGCCTGCTTTAGGATCCGGACCATGGCCGTCTTCCTGTGTCTCGCCTCTGTGTTGGGCGCCAGCTGATGGGTTGGTATTATTGTAGCTGCCGTTGAACTATTTATTACATAGTAGAAAGACGAGCTCGGATGATGCGCAGTGT
Organism: Blastomyces percursus; assembly: GCA_018296065.1. Taxonomy (NCBI): domain Eukaryota; kingdom Fungi; phylum Ascomycota; class Eurotiomycetes; order Onygenales; family Ajellomycetaceae; genus Blastomyces; species Blastomyces percursus. The sequence continues at coordinate 19,386 of JAFEJD010001142.1, read as the reverse complement.
GATACCCCCCAACCCAATTTACGCTGCGTATATTTAGCCCGAGGCTTCTGGCCAGCCCCACACGCCGCCATTCGCACAGTCCGAAAGTCCTCGACCTTTGAACAGCTGAACAAAGCTATGTGTGGCGGCTTGCTGGGTCAGGCGGGAAGGTTTTCTTAACGTCATCTCGCCGCGTCTGGTTTCCCTTTGCAGTCTCTTCTTGTAAACAACCCTTTTCGCCAACTCTTCCTCATAACGTCCGCTCTCTTCCGCTGGAATCTAGCATCTTACACAGCCTGCCGAGCAACAAACTTCGGAGATTTAACTATAGACCCCTTGCCTCTTTTCTTCCCTAGAGCCATTTGTAGACATATCTCAATTCAACGTTTTTCGCCGGACGGTATTCTCCAGCGTGGCAGCGGGGGTGTTACCACATATTCCCACCCAGCCTTGGGTGATCTCGTACCCGCAATATTCCTTGAATTTCGCTCTCATAAACTGGAGATAAAGAGGGTCAGGCCGCTTCCATTGATGGGATTTGCATCTCCATTTCCAGATTCCAGGTTGGAAGCAACATATTGTAGCAAAATATCATTTCTGCTGCGGGGTCTTAAGTCCGTTGGATGGAATAGCTGCCAGATTTTGTTGACAATTACCTTCCACAAGTTTCGAGACCATCACCACCGAACTCCCAACTACGAGCGATGACAAGTATGGGTCCATAAAAAGACATAAAATGTCAAATTGTCCTCCAGATCCTTTTCTTCCAAAATGCGTGCATAAAAATGCCAGTGGTTGCCAACTGCCCTGCCCCCATTTCTGTTGCCTCTGCGCGGGCGTGAGATTCTTCCCGCCCTCCCATCCATGCCCGCCGCCTTATCCCCCCCGAGACGGCATCTCCAGCGAATCTCAGCAATATCTTGGGTATTGCTTGAACTGCAAGGGTTAGTTGCCTCCTCTTCTACTAAAGTGCTTCCTCGCTTTCCTTTTATGTTGTATCCCCATTGTTGTCTTCCAGTTTCGATTGTGTTTTGATTTTGATGTTCTGAGTAGTGTCGCTGTTCTTTCACTTGCTTCGCTGGCTGTCTAAATCGGGATGCATTAATAAGTTTGATATAGTTTCTTCTCGTTTTTTATTCTGGTTCATTTGCTCTTCTTTCCTTTCTCACCTGCCTTTTGCTACCTGCTTATTTCATTCGGGTGTCGCGTATAGAATATTGGGCATCGCAAGCAGGTTATTCATCCTCTGCTGCCCCTGTTCCAGTGTCTGGCGCTTGTATGCAGCCGCATCAGCCTCATCGACATTGGGGATTGCCTGTGGAACATCATCGCGCTGCATCCGTATACAACTGCCAGCAACCCCAGAACCTGTCGTTGAATCGAGATATCGGCGGGTCGGATCACCCCAGTAACGGTCAAAGACAAACGGCAGCAGTCACCCCGCCCTCTCAACGCTTCACTACCCACTCATCTTTGCAGCAGAATCAAAACCGACATCCACACGGAGACGAATTCCATCAACGAACCTCCTGGATTCCAAGGCACGCTGCATCTAATTCCTATACATCTGGTCAAGCTACAGCCAACCAATCAATATCCCATCATCGGGCGCATATGCCTGTGAATCAAGCTGGCATGACCGGGAGGCAAGCCTACGTGTCTCCAGGTGCTGCGATGCCAGCAAATCTACAGGCGTCTGCAGCTTCAGAATCCGCATCTTACTCCTTGTTCGGCAACCAGGAAGCTCAAGGCCAAAGCCCTGATCAAGTGTTACCGAATAACTTTTGGGAACCTAACAGTAATTACTATGTTAATGGTCGTATGTGATCTGTAACAGCATCTAATTGCATTATATTTTATTTATTTATTTATTTATTTTGATCGCCAGAAGCGCTAATACCTGTCTAGCCGATTTACAAAACCCCTCTAGAGATATGGCTCTTAGTTACAACTATACACCCTCTGAGCAGCCGCCAATCTACTACTCAACCTCACTATCTTGTGATCCAGCAACTAGACCTTTTGTCACAGGCGAATCCCGCCAGCAAGGCAACCTAGAACAGAGCAGTGAAAGTCGAGTAAATAGTCAAAATCAAAGACTATATAATCCAATCAGTGCGTTATTCCAAAAGCAAGCATGACTACCAACTTTAATGGATACAGGTTAACAGTTTATTATAGCTCTGAACCATGATGGGGCTTTTTGGGGATCTAATTTGGCTCTTTTTCCATCAGCGGGACCCCGCCTATTTCCCAGAGTATCAAACAGTTCAACGCTGTCAAATAATGATAACCCTTTAAATTCACTGTCCTTCCAATACCTGCCTGATGATTACCACAATGCACAGCTTAATTCACGTGGTTCAACTAATAATGAGAGCCTATATGGCAATGGCCCTGTTTTGCCTCATAACACGACTTCTTCACATCCTGTCGGTTCTTTGCCCACAGAGAATCAGGCCAACGCGTCCAATTCTTCTTCACGAAGGCGTCCTTTGCAGGGAACATTCACCAACCCCAGGAGCCCTCCTACTGTTGGTAGTGCAAATACAACCACGAGCCGTCGACGCGCCAGGCGTACCAACGCTAGCGGAATGCCGCAGCCCGGCTCAACGCCCCGAGGCGACCAGAGACCACCACACCGACACAATCATCACTCGATAAATATTGGGGCTCCAGGGGGGACCCCTACTACTCGTGATCAGAGTTATGTAAATGCTCAACTAACTCGACTCCTTTACTCTGGCACCCTTGTGCGTTACCCCAATGACATTAATCGGTTTCTCTCCGCGGAAGAAAGAGAACGTAGAAGAAGAATTTTGGAATCCCTTGAAAGAGATAGCCTGGAACCCAACTCTCCAGTCAAAGGGCTTGATAGTGCGGAAGATGGACGCCCAGAACCCAAAGAAACAGAAGAACTCACAGTTAACTTGGAATGCAAAGCCTGCATGAGCCAACTTATTGACACTGTGGTGCTTCCCTGTGGGCACGCAGTTCTTTGTCGTTGGTGCGCTGATCAGTATATGCCATCAAGCCGAGTGGACAAAACAAAGCCTCGTCCGTCCGCCACTTGTCCTGTGTGCCGCCAAAATGTGAGGCAAAAGGTAACTATTCCCTGATGAACGTATTCTTTTGGTTTTCATTGAAAAATGCTAACTCGGTTTGGGAAGGTTCGGATATATCTCTCGTAAATCTCTCGTGGATATCAAGCACGACATACAATCTGGACAATCATCAAACAGCAATTTTACTTGGAATCCATGAATTTCTGATGCGATTTCCTTCCGTCCCTCCCTTCCTGAAGTCTCGTCAACTCTTCTCACTTGTTCTTCATTTTTTTTTCGGTGGTTTTCTCTGCTCTTAATATATTGTGGTCAGTTTGTCTTAGCATAGCGCGGCGTTTGTTGGCGGTATCACGGTTTGAGAGCTTCACATAATTTTGCATGTTTTTTTATCTTTCTCATTTACCACATCCTTCAATAGCAGCACCTTTTCTTCTTCTTGCTACATTTAAAGAGTATGTGCTTTCCGTAAATTCATGATCTAATCATAATCTCTTCTATGTTCCCCATCTTTTCAAATGTCCCCTAAATTTATTTTACATTTGTTTTACCTCGCATCAATTTTTGACGCCGTTAAACGCACCGAATGCAATTCACTGCGCCCCCATGAATTCTTGTCAATTGCCCGCCCAGCTCATTGCTCTTGTTGATTTTGCTCCTTATGGATGATTCTCCGGCTATGTTTTCTTACTTTCTTCATTAGGGAAAACATGTTAAGTATTCGTATAGCAAGGTATATTCGCGTATACGGTGGCGGATTTTACGAACCCCTTGGCTTATATAAATGCATACATTACGGAAGAGGGGAGATGCATTGGCACCGTTACTTTAACCTCCTTACGATAGATTTACCGGCGTATTTATGTAAGATGTTTATAAGTGATACGCAGGAGAACATGAAACGCTTTTCATAGTGGCCGGGGTAGAGGATTAGTGAAGAGTAATATACCGATGGCTAAAATATGTTACCGGTTATTTCCGTTGATATCTAGTAGAGATAAACACATAGCTTTCTTGCGAATAGGACTATTGACACAGTTGCTTCAGCTTTGAATAGAGCGGATTTAACCGTTCAATCCCTACTATACTGATTTTTTCCCCCGCGGCGCACGCGGCTACGAGATTCAGCCTTCTCTAATCCGTACTTAATATTTAGATGTAAACAGCTCATGGAAACCCACGAGTCACGGTGGGTTTGAAAGCCGGGGGTGCTGCTGAGAGCGTGATGGTGATCAACGTGTGATATCTAAGTCGTCGTATTGGAAATTTGTTATATTCCTTCTGCTACTCTCGCTCTTGCTTTTCCATAAGGCAACCGACACTAGAATAACTCCCATACATCCCACACCCTGAAACCCCAATCTACCCGCCCGAGGGCGCGCCGGTGATGCGTAATGGCTGCAGGCTAAAGGTTTAGAAGGGAGGCATGGCGCGGAAAAGGTGTGAAAGGCCCTCAAATGCAGTTCAGACACGGATTGTGGCCATGGAGCTGGTTCCAGTCTGTCAACCATGGTTGCTCTCCCTGCGATTTAGCCCCTCTTCCTCCAGTGTTGACTAGTGGTGATTGAGCTCTTTTGCCCCAGTAGCTGACACAGTCATGGTCTCCAATTCGTGACGTTTAAACTCCTCCAGCCAGTTAACTTTGGCTGCATGAGTGGCGCCAGTTCATGAGTTATCAAATGATACCCCATATCATGGATGCCAGGGGCCTAGCACAGCCTTGTCTCCAGTTTCACGTTGTTCGTTCTTACATCTGCAATTTGTTCAACTCTAATTTGAAGCCCTTTGGAAGGAGCCCGGGTTTCAAGCAACGAATTTTCTCGGGGTTTTCTTGGTTTCACGAACAGATTTCAGGGTCGTGATAACCCCTATGACCCACCGGTTTGGATTGGGACAAGAGATTGTTGATCGGATTTCACATGCGACTGGCCCGGTAGCAGGGCGATGGGGGAAATTACAACCCCATGCGGCGCGCGCCCTTGCAACCGCCAACCCTTTTCACGAGCCAAAATACGACGAGGAAACGAATCGGGAGGGAAGTTGTGTTGTGGTGATTAAGATGCATGACAACAGATTTGGTAATAAAGCGGGCCTTTTGCAGTGGAGGAAAATAACTTTTATTCAAAGAAGCTTCTCTTTTCAATGTTAGCCTAACCCTTGACAAAAAAAGGAAGATGGTGTGGTGGGATGGATGACGGAGGCTAGGACGGTGGGGTTATTAGCTCATGGGAAGATACGGATCTGTACATAAACGGAGTCATATTTTAGGCTTAGGCATAGGAAGAGAATCCGACGCTTGACAACAGGCTTCATGCGAGATGTGGGACTTGTCTTTGCTGTTGGAGGGGCTTGGCTTGGATGGTTCGTCCTACTCTACCGATATGGTGAGAGGGTAATTGAGCTCTTTTGCCCCAGTAGCCTAGATTTCTGCATTATTCTATCCACCTTGCCGGAGGTAAATTCTCCGTGCATTGTCTGGGCATTTCTGCCGTCGCTGACTGGACATCGTAAGCGTATCCTGGTATTCGAGACGTAAATCGCTCTTACGGTAAACAGTAACGGATTAGTTAGTTAATTGCATGGACAATTAGTTAGATTCAAAAACAAGCAGAAGAGACTTCATTGTTTTTAGAGGGTAACTTTGCTCGCTTTCCGTTTTTCCCGTGTAAGTTAGCCCCTGGGATTAAAAGCCTCCCCTGAGGCCTATGGGTGAATTGTAGAATGCTTGACTAAAGCCCCACATGAAGGATAACATATGTGGTTTTCTAGTGTAATAATAAGTGTGGCCATTATAGTCTTAGACTGCATGTGGCCTATGAAAAATCTGAAGCATAATATAATATAATAGCCCCTGGGCAAAAATGAGATAAATTTTGAACTAAGAACCCTGAAACAAATAAAAGTTTGTCCTAAATCGGGCGCGGGCAGCCACGATATTTGACAACTATGTATGACCCGGGGGCAGGCGAAATAAGCCAACCAAAAAATTACTGGGTTTAAAATACGGGATAGGTTCGCCTTGGCCTCGCGTTTGGCAGGCTTTCACGTATCCCGCTAGGGCAATGGGCAATCAGGGAAGTATCACTAATAAAATTAAATATAAGGTACCTGTAACGCTGAATTTCTACATCAAGGGCGCGGACGACCTTGGTGGTGGACATCCTTAAGCATTATTAAAAGCATATCTCTCTACCACTTTAGGCTGTAAAGCGCGCTCGATAAGACATGATCGAGAACAATTCTAAAACGTGTTTCATAGATACATGACCCGAAGTTCGAACCTTCTGGATCAAAGCTAATTCGGTTTTGCGAGATTTCCAACGCCGGCACACAATTCGTCGACAAACCATCCTCGTAGCGAAATTGAGGACAATTGTCGCAGTTCCTCTAGCCTTGTCTTGGATACAAGTGTGCCTTCCAGGTCAGCGGACGAAAGTCGGAATGACACGACAACTTATCTCCGCCCATGTTCGTTCCTTGAAACTATATGTAGCGTTATGGTTGGATGTTAGGGAAAGAGAGAAGGGCCCAATCTGAGCGGGTGGATGGCGCTGCAAGAAGATTTGGATAGATAGAGCCAGAGAGAGGTAGCCAGTTGGCTCAGGGGGTCGGCCAGCAAATACTCTCAAAGCTATCGACATGGTTTGAAGGTGATAATTTGAAATTGTTGGCGGATGCAACCAGACGGAGAGTACGTCATATGGCGCAAACAGAATCGACGCAACCGGAAATAGATTAAAACCGTGTTGATATGCGGGGAGTGGGCGCGAATGGCTTTTGCGAGTGGCCTTTACTCATCGCGATACCGGGGATGGCTCCTTTGACCAAAACTCCATTGTTTTAGTCGGAGAAACAGGGATAGTAGGCGGCGGGTAGGCGGCGGGTAATGACAGCAAGTAATGGCGAGTTCCACTGTAGCCCGTGGGCCGGTGGCGGAGACACGCGCCTCGAATTGAACACACAGCAAGCCGCCCGGGATACTGGTTAGATCCTATATATGTGTTGTACTGTACATATACACATGCGAGGAGCTAGGATATGGAACAATGGGATCGCAAATGCGTAGGGCATGAATCTTGGGTTGGAGAACGTAGCCCAATTCTGTCGCGAAAAGGAAATCGCCGTCGCACAACGAAATCCCAGCATATCAGTAAAGGTCTGCAGAACTATATTGCAGCCAACAAAGAAATGTTGTTTTCCAGACAGATGCTGTACTATGCAGACTTCAATTCCGCCTTCACTTGGTTTCTTCCAAGATATTGGCTGTAATCTTCCTCGAGTTTTGCATCCAACGAGAGCATGGGATATTCCTCAAGGACGAAGGTTTGGATTGCACCTCAAAATCGGCATGATAGCACAACGAGCCCTTGGGAAGACTGGTAGGCAGTCGGGTATCGGGATTAGCCATACCTCCCTTGCTCATGTTGCCTTCCGTAATAAAATTGTGAAACGGGCTTATGAAGAGGACTTCACGAATCCGCAACAAAAAGACGCCTTAAAAGAATAAAATAAAGCCAGCTACGGCTAAGTAAAATCGAGAGAGATATTAAATGATTGGTTCGGCGGGCTAATTGGACGCGCATGGCGGGAATAGCAAGCCAGTAACTCTCAATAGAATATTTCAATTGCCGGCTGGTCCGGAATTTCCACTCTCCAGCCACACCCAGTACACCGTTGAAATTGTACCAGAAATAGCATCCAAGACCGATCAGTGGAGGCGTTACTCGAGAGCGTGAGATCAAATAGTAGCCTGAATGAAATTTGCTTGCCAAGGCTTGCCGGAGCGAAAGATTTCTGGAATCGTAAAAGAAAAACATCCAGTAGAGTAGCAGACAAACCGTGGTGAGGATCCACCGAACACCAAATTTGGCATAGAACTCTACTAGGTAAGTTTCACCGCTCTCCTGCATAGCCATAGCTTAAGGGCCTAGAAAGCACGGGCTGATTGATGATAAATGTTTTGTTGCACGAATGGATTGCTGGCTGGCGCACGACCAATTCGTTTCATTTCCTCGTCATTTATTCCACACTGCTAGTTGTCATTTATTGAAATGCGCCACGCTCGGAGAAATAAGGTAATTTTATTATGACACAGGACATCTAGAGAAAAAAAGACATAAGAAAAAAAGACATGAAAAAGTAGCCAAAGTCAAAAACAAGGGTGCCTCTTTTTTCTATTCAGGTCACGATCATGAATTTCCTACTCCTTCTCGGAGCCTATGTGATCGTACCACCATCAAACACCGGAATGGAGGCGAGAATCTTGTTTGTTAATAGTGCATAAAGTGCATAAATAGACATCACACATTCGACAACGACCGCCCATGATTGACCAGGATTAGTGACGTTGGGCTTGCTAGAAAAATCGATGCAGAATCACAATGGAGCTCGTCAAAGTTTGAAAATTTCCCAAAAAACAGCTTTTATTACCGCCAAACTAAGTTGTGAAATGCCTTCAAACTTTTGGCGAGGCAATGTATATATTGCGTCGCTGTACATTATCCCTTCAAGCAGCGAAAATGAGTATACTCTGCTTGGTCAACTGTGTTTGTCTCAGTTTTGGTCAAATTGTTCACTCTACAGAATGGCGGTGTAAGCGCTTATGATGAACAGAGCGAAATGTGAGTAGAGCACATACCGATGAATTTGTATGTGTCAGAAAAGCAACCCTAAGGGTGAATTTCTCCCGCATAATGACATAATTCATAATGCCTTAAATTGCGTCGCTGGGTGGACATGACAACGTTTCCCAATCCACATTCACCATTGACCAGCCCGTTGGTGGCTTCGAAGAGGCATATTACTTTCCAATATCGCCATTAAACCAGAAAATGTAGGAATGTACATTACATGCACGGAGTACGTGTCCTCCCCTTCAGCGATCCGCCTCGAAATCATTATTGGGGGCTTTTCTGCTGCTTGTTACCCGCAGAGGTGAAATTAAGCTAGCGGCTAGAAATGCGCTAAGTGGGTCCGTTACCAGAACTTAAATTACCGGAACCATTAAACCTAATAATAGAGTCAGTTCCTCTTCCATCGTTAAGCCTGAAGTCAAAATAACTACACGACTCATCGAAGTGTTAGGATATGAAGTTCTCGTTACATTTTGTAACTGCCATACCTCAAATGCACTAGCAAAAAAAGTTCAATTCCAAAACCTCGAGGGCTTGTGAACGGTATACTAGAAGGGTCGATTTGGCCCCACCTCACCACAGAACTGCCCGCGTATCAATCCCAAATAAGGAATATATGGGCTTTGACATCGTCCGGCTTGCATTGTTAGCGGATTAAATCGGTATCATCATGTTTGCCTAGGTGCCATGAGAATGAAATATGTAGAATTCCTATAATGAATTTCTGTACCCTAACATTCACGTTGTATAACATGACTTTGTTTCCTAGCTTCAACAAAAACGACGCAAAAATATCCAATTTGGTACGACTTATTACGCAATCCCGATAACGTATTTCCCCACTACCTTTGAACATCAGGATGATAAAGCCTACTTTCGTTAGCACCAATGAATAAAAAAAAAAAAAAAAAACAAAACCTTTCAGGCACATTCATTGAGTGTAAATTATGAAGCACTGACTATTTAAAATGGAAACTAAGTTACAAATTATACCATATTCCTTGCTCAAGTCTACCCAATTTTTCTTACTGATCATACAAAGCCTAGATATCTTTACATCGGTGTCTCAGGTCATTGTTCTGTATGATGAAATCAAGCAAGTTAAATTGTTCACCAGGTCTAATAGAGTTGATATTCAGTGTTCTAGTGTGCAAGATCGCGGTTAAATACGTTAATAATGCTCACAATAAAGTATTTGCCCTTTCTCTTCATATTTTTTTTTTCTCTTATTATTGTTGTTATTATTTGTGCACCTTGTAAGTCGGAAAAGCTCAGTTTCAGTCCCAGTCTTTGCAGCACTAGCACTCTAAAAGCCGATTCAGTTAGCGCTTAAATTTCCCTTAGCGTGATTGCGAGACGACGGGAATAAGAGCGGCTAGGTAGGAAGGCAGCAAGAAAGACGACTTCTGTCTTCTCGTATAATTTGCTGGGTTGGGAACGTACATACGCTCCAGGTTATGCATGAACAAAGAGGGCTGTTAACCTGTAACCAACTAACTTATCTAGTGGAATTTTGTTTGCCTCAATTGTTTCCAGACTGCCGTCGTAACAGTGAGCTCTACCTGAGGGTGCCCGGATATCTTGTGGGGTCTGTGTTCTAATTAGGCAGTTGGGATGTATGTACGCCGGGAGTCCACTCACTGTACGTGGGCACCAAATAATGGCGTTCAAGCAGATACGTTGCCGACCTCGGACAAATTCCATTCGCCTACCACACCGCCAATTTGCTCTGCTGACAAAGGAACTTAGCCTCCAAATGGAACAGCGTCTCAGAAAATATTAATTCTTATGAATCTTTCCCAATTCTGTTAGAAAAATAAAGATGTGTCTGCTGCTCAGTTGACAAGTTGCATTGATGCCACCCCGACCCATGAAGTGCTGCATTCTACGCGGAGAACGCGGAGCAAAATTGATTCAAAACGTTAGTGGCATTTTGTGCCCCCTTGGAACTATGGGCTATCACTCCCATATCCCGAAACGGAAGGTGCGCTGCGGAGGCGCCGGTGGGAAAGCAGCGGTGATGCACTGAGAGCATAGGCCAAAGGTAATTGCCAGGCTGACATCAGCGATAATGCGAGGAGATGAGAATTTACAACAGGTGAGGCAAAATCCTCCTGGCACTCATTCATGGCGGTGGAGCAAAGTTGTGGAGTCTTCCGAGCCTTGGTTTTATCGTTTCTTGTGAAATGAATTTCTCAAGTGCAGCCCTGCCTGGTGTGGTTTCCAACATCCGCTGCAACACATAAGATTGGCCTTTAAGACGGAGTAAACTTGAAGATAACTTCTTGAATGGCATTTGCCGTCATTCTATCCCATGGAAGGAGCTAAGCTAACCATACAAAGAGAAAATGACATCAGCTTGTCAGCACCAATTAAGAACTCACGGGTCTGGTCGAGATTGCAAATCGCTAGCGAGCAACCTACTGTATGAGGAGAACGGGACGACCAAAAGCAAAGGTTCCAGCCACGAAACCTCGGTAAAAAAATCAATCTGTCGCCCGGGTTATCGGTATTAAGCCTCACCGGATGGGCATTCTATCCGACCGCCCGGGGGTCAAACTATGTCAAGTCGCGATTGCATCAGAGTAACGGAGGAGCTAAATGTGGGTATTCCACTTTGACCTGCCGAGCCGCATTTTCAAGGCGTGAAGATCGCCAGATTCGATGCAAGGGTGGCACAGGAAGGCTCCATTGGAGAAGAATTCCCGTATCAAACTAGAAAATGTCCACTCCATAAGCGAAGGCTACTGTACAGAGGCCCAACGGACGGGGCGAGATCAAGGCCATGGAGCTATGCCGAGTATAACTATGTAACTCCAATTTTGTGCCTGCTAATTCGGAACTTATTGCTGTGTTCAATAATCCAGTTGATCTCGGCGCGCTCATTCCTTTGGTTGCTGATGGTCGATCCGACGAAAATTAAGCCATCTATCCCCTCCTCCAATACTTTCTAGCCACTGGGGTGGATATTGAAGTCCCGAGGACAGACCAGGCAACAGACTATTCCCCATTTCAAGGTAAATCATAGGATAAGGGAAATCGCCCATGACAATGCTTCTCCATTTTGAAGGGTCTCGAAGAACAAAGTGATGAGCTTTAACCAAGGAATAGGGATTGGATGGCTGGGATACTCCTCGGATAGAGCGCGTCATCGAATCCGCACCCAGCGAAAACGAGAATGCTGTCACCAGGGACAGAAATGATCCACCACGCGAACCAATTATTTATTGCAATTACCCCTAACCGTTCAAGGACAACAGAAGGCTGGTTAGGCGCTCAGAATAGCAACTCTTCAGTCGTGGTCGTTTTGAAAACAGGTGTACTCCCCCCAGCTCTGATCCGTCTGCACTTCATAGCCTTGGATTCCCCACCAGAGTCATGCGATCACCTTCGAAAGAAGGGGGTTGGCCGATGGTTCAGGTCCTTTCCTAGTTTTCGCGTGTAGGGCAACTAGGCAGAGACGAGGATGTCGAATATGCGACATGAACACTGCCATCATAATTCTTGCAAGGTGTGCTTCTGAAACGTTGAAGTAGCGAAGCACCCATTGCAAGAGGCCTATCCCCATGGCCGACATGATGGGAATTGGAAGACAATGCGTAATTTCCATGATGGCTGGCCTAGTAAGCCCATCAACATTGGATTTGACATCAGCTCCTACCTATCTTTTTGTAGCATCTTCAGTAGTTTTCCAAAAACCGTTTCGATTTCATCCCCGGATGGAGTGAACAGATAGGAATCCTGCCTTGTTGATTTGATATAGAAACTGAGGCTCAAGGATCAAGGCAGAAAAGACACACGCCACGCCCAGGCCCACGTTTGGAAGTGCGGGGTAAGTGGGCCCGAGATGAGATTGGCGCCCACCGCATGCAATCCCTCGGTGCTCTATTCATGCAGATCGGGAAATGCAGAATGGCATGCCAAAAAGGTAGGAGGCACAATGTGCAGTTAGTGGCGCCACAACAGTGGAACTTGAGGAGCACGACCACAGTGTGCATGGCAGGTATCATATCTGTGGGGTGAACCCAATAAACCCAACATCCCTTGAAAACAATCAGGGCTGCCTGCCCGAGGCCTCAAAGATTGCTGGCTAGGAATGGAGAGAGAACAAATAAATTCATCGCCACTAAATGCCCAGGATGAATTATCACAGGAGGAAAGCTGACTGTGCCCTTTCTTAGCCATGCGATTTCTCTCACTATTGTGCGATAAATGTAGATGTACATTACAAACAATGATTCGGCTATACTGTAGTTATGTATATACAGTACATGGATGTTCAAATATTTGTTCCCGGCGGGCGGACAACTTTGGTTGAAGCATTATTTAGTTATTAGGGCTACCTCCATGGACCGACTCAAATGTCTCAAAAGAAGAACTTCGGGCAAAATGGAGCTTTGAACAACAATTCCCTCCAGCGCCCGATAAGGAATAGTGGCGCCCTGTATTTGCTCAGTGTACAGAGTAGAAAATGCTCGGTCGCTCGGGGTTAATGTCTACAGCGCATGGACAACGAGCCTATTCTCCCCCTGAGTTGCCTCAGGCGACGGTGGTATCCTACCGTGGGGAAAGTCATGGGAAACAACCATGAGGGGAAAGAAAGGAAGGAAGGAAGATAGGAAAACTCAATCTCCAGACTCCCGCAGCGCGTTTAAACGTCGGTGTTATTCGGAAAAGGCAGACAACTAAATATCCCCAATGCGACGGATGCAACAGAGCGGCGGCAGGCTCCAGTGACGTGAGGTCAGTAACTAGGCATTTCGAAGAGGCGCGTCGACGGACCGTTGAATGCCGGCAGACAACGGCTAAAGGTTCCAGAAGACAGTCGCAACTTTCCGTGGATAAATAAATTCCCACTGCGAAAGAGGGGCGGTGTTGAACTTGTCTAGCAACAACTTGCGAGTCGTCGCGCGGTCTCTACTGAATTTCAGCCAAAGGGAGACATAAATACAGGCACCATACTCGGAAACCTTATGGGTAAGCATGGGTAAGTTGATTCCGCATGGTTGCGAATAGAGGACAAACAGCTGTGTATGGAGTATTTAATTCGTACCCCTGTGAACGATGCCACTGCCAGTCATATAGAGAGCCGCAAAGATATTTTTAGCTCTCAGCCTTGCAGAATCCCACGGGTCGGTCGCAACCGGGCGATGGCAATGTTAATGGCTGCAGCGTTCGCAAATGGTTCGCCCTTGGCTTAAGGCATCTATCTGCCTGCGCGGCTGGTGCAGGGGTGGACACTAATCCGGCCTAGTTGGAGGCAGATGTGAGGTTGTGCAGTCATCGCAGAGACTAGATGCCGCAAATCTCATGAGACCACATCGACCTCCTCGGGATGTACCAAGCTTCTGTCTGGGAGAAGGATTAGATAAAGAAGGGCAACATCCGGGCGAGAGTTATTCTCGGCACTGAGGATATCTCCAGACGAAAGACCCTCCGAAGTGTTTAAAAGGAACCCGAACAGCTTCCCAGATTTATGTTTTTGAAGATGCATCATCCTTAAAAATCCCGGCAAGAGCTCCGCCAATTTTATATTGACACACGTTTAAACACACATCTCACCACAGCCGAATTCAACTCCAACGATAGTCCCAAACCCGTCAGTCAATTACATTCTCTAGGGCCTTGCAATGGACAAACAACGAGACCGCGATTCTCACAATCGTCGAGCAAGGAATCAAGGAAGCAAGAAAAATACAAGAGCAACAGCGACGAAGAAACGAGCAGTCAATGAAACTCGCGCTCCCGGACCGCAGCCACCCTTCGATGAAGACGAATCGCCAATGAGAACGAAGATCCAGCCCAACAACAACCCCGCGCATGGTTTGTTTTTGGTCCATGCTAACTTGGCTGCCTTTGCCGAAACTTATAGCGGAGTCTACCCCACCCAACAGCACCAGCAGCAGCCCAACCACTGTGGATTGGAGCGCCTCAACCTCGGCGACCTCAGGACCCCAGCGCCTTCCACCCCGCCAGATATCGCAGGCTGGGGAGGAAATGCCAAGAAGCGGCCCGCTGCTGCTATAGAATGTGAGGAGGAGTCTCGAATCTCATGGTGTCATGGCAATGCCTCGGGCTCTCACCTCCAAGCTGGAAATAATGAACAACATCTGCGAACACCCTATACTGCTGAAAAATTTACAACACTTGATCCGGATGCTCCAGCGACCCCGGGAAAAATCTCCACTCCTGCCCAAAGTTGCAGTGCTGCTGCCCCAGTAACAAGCATCCGTCCGTCGTTATTTCCTGAAGAGTGGGAGCCAGATAAAACTATCTCAGGTGACGTGCAGGAAATTTTGAGATTTAAATCTGCCTCATATGATGTGGAGGAGGACCCTGAACCACCACGAACCACCACCATGCTTCGAGAATGTGATCCTGGGAAGCTGACATATGAGGAATTGGAGAGCGATGTTGCTGAAGTATGCGACGCTATTTATGAAACTGAACTAAGATGCCTCATGGAAGGTGTGAGAATGGCGCGCATTCCCAAGTTGAATGAACAACAATGGATGGATCTGGTTGGATGTCACCAAGCCCTCCTTCATCACCATTATAATTTATTCATGAGTACACAACATCCAGTTGGTGATGAAAAAATTTTTACAGTTCCTTCTAGATGTCAAATGCCATCTCGCCTGCTGGACCAGGGCATCTACATCTTGCTAGAATTCATGAAAGCTCGACGTCCGGACAGTCATGATTACATGGCTCCCTTCATCTACAACGCGTACAGCCTAATGACACTGCTTATAGAAGCGGTCCCCAGATTTAAATATATGTGGTTTGAATGTCTTGGTGACCTGGCCAGCTATATGATGTGTCTTCAGGAGAGAGATTCAGTTGAGCACAGGGACTGGAAATCGATTTCATCGCAATGGTATCACAAGGCCCTCGATGAGAGCCCTGGAAAGGGAAGTCTTTACCACCGACTTGGTAATCTTTCAACGCCCAACATGGGTCGGCAATTGTTCTTTTACTCCAGGTCTCTTGTGGCAACCAAACCATATGAAAATTCGAAGAGCTGTGTTGAGTCTACCTTTAAGATGGCATTGGACTCAATCCAGAATCAGCGTGTCACCACACCAGACTTACCATCCTGGTTTGTGGGTTCACATGCCATGCTTCTTCGCGGTGGTTCAATTCATAGGTTCATTATATATGTGAAGGAGTATATTGCCCTTTTTGATGCCCAAGTTAGACAACAGACTTTCAAATTCCGGGAAGCAGCAATCTGCATGGGAGTCCCTAACATCGCTGCAATGTTGCAATATGGTGAGCAGGATGGCATTCTTACAAGGATGTTTATAGACTCTCAAAAGCTGAGCTTGGAGGTTAGGTTACGGCATGCTATGGAGCACTGGCTCATGCTTCCTATGAAACCTTCTCAAAACATTCTGGACAAAGACTTTCCTTCTGATGCCGCCACTTTCTCTACCCCTTTGCAAAAACTTACTTACAGCACATATTTAAATTTTCATACACTCTCTTTTGTCCTTAAACATACCCGGAATGAAAATATTATTCCATATGTCCACCTCTCCCTTGCATTTATTTGGAGCCTGGCATTAGTTCCAGATTCCATGGCGTATGTGGAGGGAGAAATTCCCTGGGCAAAGATCACTATCTTTCTGAATATGTTGAGCCGTGCATGTGTCAGTGAATCCCAGCTTGAAAGTGTCAACTTCCCCATCCCAACTGAAACGAAATTCCGACAATTACCAGAGGATTTCTTCTTTCGAAGCCAAATATGGTCGCAAACACTATATCCATCTGATTTCTTCACAGATGCTACCATGGACGATGACAACCGTGGAAGAGACATGCCTAGCACTAAATCTGCCCGCAACGAGCGCTGTCTATGGTATGGATATCGTCTAGCATCGGTAAGAGCCGCCTATATGCTTTATCGTTTGCACTTCAGTCTTCATTATCTCCTATTTCATATTAACTTAGCTAATTACATTTGTTTAGTGTGGCCGTTGGATTCAGTTATTCGAGGAAAACGGTGTGAAGAAATTTAGACCCACAGATTATGCCAACCAACTCGAAGAGACTGCTATGCATCCTAAAGTGTTTAGACGGCCTCAAAGGGCTGCCCCTACCCACCTGCCTCGCTCCCTACCTAGCTACCCGCCTAGCAAATCTAGGTGGACCCAGCCGCCCAGGAAAAGGGGAGGCCGTTGATATCCAAAAAGGTCGTCTTCGCTCCTTTCTAGGCTTGGTCAGACCTCACAGTACCCCTGAATGCATTTTTTAAGGGCAGGAAGGTAGTAGAGGAGTCTCAAAGCGGAATTAAGCCGGAAGAATTACCTGTCTACCTAGGACGTATGAGTGAAACCTACTCTGTGTCCCTGGTGTTTAATATCAGCCACGGATTTGCAGGTACCGCTCGGAAATTCTAGCTACTTTGGGGCGAAGCCCCGGAGGGGGTTTGAGGGTTTCTCCATCTTCGTAAGCCTGGGCATACTTCTTACCTCTGTTCCACATGCGAAGCCCCTCATCCTATATGGGCTGTTGCGCTTAATATTTGTATTTAGCACATTTATGGCCGGTTTCAGCATATAATTAATAAGGCGGGCGGTTGTTTTCCCATGATGTTGGATGGCTATGAAGATTCACACTTTTCCGTTCTTGTATTCGTTTTAATATATGAATAGTTTTAAACATGAGATAAGTTAACAAATACAATTTGATAATTTTAATTTCGCTCAAGGTAAATTATCTACTGCCCAACACTCAGTCTGTGCTACAATTGGTACTCATCCGGTTATCACAATCAGCAACACGGACAACATATCTTCTACGAGGTTAAACTACGCTTTAGGGAAAGTTCTCCCTTGGCTTCTCAGTTCTGTGCCGAAATCTTTCTCCGTAATACATGTACATGTACAGGCATACCAATTGGGCGATCAATCGGATTTAGAGGAGACATATCTCGCACAGATGGAAATAAAAAAGCAAAGTACATCATAAAAATTTTCTTCCCCATGCCAAAGCCCGGTTGAGCCCGGTTGGTAGGACTCTTCATCTTCTTCCATGAATATTCCCATAATCACCACTGTTTATGTTACTAGGCCCCCTGACACGCTATTCCAAATTGTTTGCCGTAAAATGCAGCCTGAATAGACTTGATCATGCGCCCTTATGCCGGGCAGAGAGGTGTGCCGAACACGGATAGTAACGCCCTCATCTGGATCTCTTTCGCGCCTACGAATCCATTCCTTATCCTGTCATTGAGAGACAAAGAAAGCCACCCTAAGGTCAAGTCTACTCATCTGGTTAATATGGCAAACCTATTGATGCGTGTATGTATTTACAAGAGTTCACGAATAATGTAAGGAATATCTCTAGATTAGCCTCCTATTATCATTTCGTCTGACGACAACTGTAAATGTACTCCGTATATACATACACATTAACTACAAGGGCGACGATCAAATCTAGCCAAGGTAAACGACGTTCTGAGCCCAGGCGGATGGGTGCGGGAGAGTGCATGAAGATTCACCAGACGTATCATTTACACCACTTGGTGCGGGCTGCAATCTTTATTTTCTGTTTAACTATTTTCCTTCTCGAGAAATTACTGGTTAACATCACCCTAGGCAAGGGGATACGGTGGGCATTTGCCTGTAGATCTCGTTTGAATCTGTTGACTGCAAAGGGCAGAGTTCAAGCGTCTTCATGTGTCAGTTTCAGCCAGCGAGGGCTCTGCATTGCGAATGTAGGGTTTACTGGATTGCCTCTCATCTGGATTAATGGGTCTCTATCATTAGCTATATTTATCGGTTGTTTTTCACTTGGTCCTGGAGTTATGTCGTGCTCTCGGCCTAGAGATATTGAGAGGTAGTGATTGATGCGCAACAAGGCTAAAGTGAGCATTAGCAACTCACTCTGCGTGAGGCTTTATTCGGATAAGACTAGTATAAACTCGAATATATTGAAAGGCAGCCTGACAAAGACTGATGTAAATATGTAGACAGAAATAGCTTAAGGGGCTGCATTCCGCGCGGAAGCTGAATCCCGCGATGCAGTTGCAAATCCGTTTCTGAGCCCTGGGTTCGGTGAGTATTCACATAGGATTCACATGGAACATGCCTCAGGCAAAACACACTTAACAGCCAAAACGATTGGAGCCTGTAACCACAATCCAAGTTGCATGAACATGTAGTGGGGTCGGCATAGGCATCATCGATCATCGTTCCGCTATTGAGCTTTTGAGCCAGGCCCACTGCAGGAATTCGGAGCATGGATCTGTTCTAGTCAGTAAAGGTGTCATGTACGAGTTAGAAACACCCCGTTGAAACAAATGCCCAGGCACTGAAGGCTTGTGACGAAATAGATAAGAATTTCCAATCTATTCCGATACTGAAGTGCGGATCGCTGCGAAGGTTCCTCCTACGTGGTGCCATTTACGACCGCACCCCTCCTCAACGCCACGGAAACCTGCCAACCAAGAAATGTAGGATAGTTGAAGTTCTATTGGCAGAGCTATCTACAAATGATCTTATATTCTAGGCTACTGGGGCTATAAAAACCATAGATGGGGTATAAGGACTCTGGTAAGAAGGAGCTGCTTCGTATAGCTGCACGGAGTCGACACAAGAGGAGGGAACTAGATTCGTAGACTATAGACTGACACTCTCTCTTTTCACTTAATTATTATACAAGGTAGAGAAGAGACATGAAAACATGAAAACTTTTCAGGAGTG
>JAFEJD010001140.1:0-10818 GCA_018296065.1 Blastomyces percursus | reverse complement strand
CTCTGGTACGTCGTAAACGGATTGCGCTTAATGTATCGAATAATCGACCTCTGTTGTCTCTCTGGTACAAGTTTCGGGCGTCCAGAGCGTGGTTTGGTGACACAGTCCAGTCTTGTAGCTGCACGGTTGATTGTCGTGTAAAGTCTGAGCCGGGATTCCAACGCGTCTCGCGATCTCGGGGGCCTTTAGGCCACCATGGTGCATCCCCAGGAGATAAGCTCTGGTGGTTGGCTTCAACTCCTTTCCCCGCTGAATATTGGAGCTTATGGGGTTTAGAACTTGTCTTTCCATGGTTTGGTGGTTGATTTTTGAAGGTGTTGGAACGGTGATGACGCGTGGGGGAGCGACGCGATTATTCAAACTTCCTGCTAAGAACTATACGCGTTTTGCCGCTGTGCCGCACCCAAAGAGAGGGTAACTTAACGAACTAATTTAGGACGCGTGGCGCGGGTCGTTACATAACTACGGAATAACTACACTGTACTCCGTACTCCGTACGTGGTCCTCCTTGACGGCGCCTTTGACTTCATTACAACAACAACCACTGATCTTGAACCAGAGGGGCTAATCCTGGCACAGCGAGGACCGTGAGCACGACGCCAGCGTGTGCACCACTCGCACACGGCATCTTGGGCAGCAGCGGATTCGATATGCATGCTGTGCCGCTGGCGGGCCGCGGCGGAGTTCACACAGCAACAACACCTTCCACCTACAGGGATTAGTGTACTATGTGATTCGAGATACTCCGCACTAATAGGGGCGGTTACTACGTACACAGTATTTCCTTCTTCCTTGCCCAATTGGTTAACTGTTACGGAGGACATAGTTAACGCACAGAGTAACTACGGAGTACTCGGGTATATTTGGTTTGCTTGGTTGATACAAGGGTCCAGCTTGAGCCCTCAGCAGTCAATCCTCACGGCGCATTTCTACCATCCTTCCTCCTGTTGCTGCCTGGCGGTTAACTATTGCTGTTGGTGAAGCAGAAGAGACCATATCACAAAAATAACTAACCATGTCGTCTACCAATGCGATTCGGCATCTAGACGCCAAAATACGACAGGGCCCAACTGCTCTGCTCCAACACACTTTGAAAGAGTTATATAAGGAGCTCATTGCCCTCCTCTTGTTCTTGAAAACACTTGAACTTAAGCATCAAAGATCCCTTGACTAACTGTTCTTATTGTGCCTTTACCCTCACGGGCCCCTCTTGTTCGTACAGACATAGCTTAAGCATTCTTACCTATTGATACAATATTCTTTGACTGACTGCTTTGTTTTACCTTTCGTGTCCTTTCCTCCATTCTACCCACTGTGATCGATATGGCAGCCCGTCAACTACAGAGGCCTGCAAACATTCAACGGGACATCGAAATTGCAAGGGCTTCAGGTCTTAAAAAACTACCCCCTTGGTGCTTGGTGGAACATCTACGGGATCGAAAATTACAGATCCGCCTCCAAAATCGAGTTGAAGCTGTACTTAGCTGTCCATACCATTTGGATCAATGTTCGCAGAAACGATTTTGACCCAGATGTTTGGGGAATTAACGGCGTGGATAAGGCCAAAACGAAACTGCCAAAAGAATTGTGGGAGAAATTTCTGGAAGAGATCCTCCCTACAAATGAACTACTCCCTATTCCCAACCTGGGAAGCTGGAGTTTTGTTTAGTATTATATCCAGCTTGCAACATGACACTAACGAGGAGGACGAACCGAAACTTGCCTTTTCTCCCATCGCCGGGAGGACAAGAGGAAGGCTGCGGGAAAAGAGAGAGCATGAACTACGTGCCCTTTATGAACGATCGCCCTGCCCGCCCGGCCGTGGCGAACTAGGGCCACCGTCAGACCCGGATATCAGCATGCAGGAATCATCTTTTGACGAAGGGCTGTTGAGTATGTCTATCGAGCCCGTGGAGTCGAATCCAGGAGACATAGAGACCGATTCAGATACGGATCCGAACTTTGGAGAGTCGCCCAAATTCAACCGTCTTAGCGACGAGCAAATCGTGAATACTGCCTTGATCAGTCTGCTAAACGTCCTGACCTTTTCGGTCCCTGGCATCCAGGCGCATTGGTCTCTTCAACGCAAAGCATTCAAATTCGGAGAAGGCGACACTAAACTATACGAGGCCCGAGTCGACGGTCATTCACTAACGCGAAGCCGCTCGCCTCCAAGGTCATTGTGGAGGTGAAGAGGAGGCCTCGGGGCGATATTCTAGGAGTTACCATGCAAGAGACTGCTCAGATGGCGGCTTGGGTATTCACGGAGCCAGATGAGCACCAACAATCCCAAGTTGGTTCTGAGTAAGGCGCTGCTTATATGTCTGCGTCTTCTGTACAGGGTAAATATTCTAATCGGATTTGCACTATAGGACTGTTTACAGGTGTTTTCTGATCTCTCAGGATCGAGAGGAAATTTACTTGATCGTCGCCAAGTACGATTCGGAATATATTCGTTACTTACGCGAAGCTGCCTACACCTCGTTGAACCCATCCCTCATGAAAATGTTTCGCTGTGGACCTTGGAGAGTATGGCGAAAGTCCCATATAAAAGAGCTTGGGCCAATCCTGCTTGCGATGGCGACCAAACTCGGATGCTGAGGCTTGCAAATTTGCTACTCCAAGTGACCTCGCTGTAATAAAAGCGCTCGAACGACGGACAGGATAGGAAGTACTTGTAACGGAACTCGATTGTTTCTGCTACTTACTCCGTGCTTCCTTCGGGTCTCTACACCTAATAAAAGACACTGTTAAGGGCTAGCTGTTGAACAGATAGTACGGGGCGCCTGCTGGGTCGTTTTAATTCTTTCATGGTTATTTATTCATGCTTTCTTTGTTTTTTTAGTACCTGAGTGTGCCTAGTATCAAGAGCATGTGTGTACTGTACAGGACATATACGTCGAAGTATTGTTTCTTGAGTCTCCCCAGCCAATTCCATCAAAATCTGTCCCTGCTATTTTCAACATCCACCCCCTATAGACACTCCAACAAGTTCAAACAAGGTGGCGTTGCGGGAAGGTCCCACGCTATACGTACCCCCCATCTCAAGGACCGCCAACAGGGCAGCGTGGAGCATCTTGTTCTATCGTTCAAGAAAAACAATATTGTCCTGAAATTGCTGAACCAAAGCAGCTTCGTCCGGGACGAATTGGTGGACGGGCTAGGTGACGTCGAGTTAATGCTTCTGCACTGCTCGAGTGAGCCACGGGTCGAGGGCCGCGACGAGAGGTACTGCGGATGGTGGTGGTAGTGGTGATGGTCGTTCGCCTGATGGCCATGCCTCTCATTTTGGCGGTAATTGATTGGAGAGGCGGCATATGCGAAGAACCACCGCAATAGGCGTAGACTCCCTTTTTGTCGTCTCTGAGGTGCGGGGGAGACGGGGTGACTGGGCGAGTTGATGTCGACCGTGGCCAAAAAGGTGCGTGGCACGGCGGCTTTGCGTTGACGCGATTACAGCGACGATTGAGAGTCCCTGAAACTTGGGGTTCCAGATTTCTTTGCTCTCATTGAATCAGCCGGAATTCCTGGAGTTCGGATCTGCTCGAATCCCTTCTGCTCGTGGTTGGAGTGTTTGGAGCATACCGAGAGATTGCAGGCTTAAGGAACTTGGGGGTTTGTAGATCCTCAGCATCTTCTGAACTCGCTTCAACGCTTCTGCCCGGTTCCCGAATTCTTCTTCTTCGTCATCTGCTTCGTCTTCACAGAGCTTTCAAAGATATTTTGCCATGAACTAATGACCTCGGAGGGCAACTTGTCTCTGCTTTCAACAACCAGCTCGATAATCTGAGATCGATCAGCTTCTAGCTCTGCCTCTACCACGCAGAGTTTAATTCATCGGCCCTGGATGGAGGATATAGGTTCTCATTTCAAGTTGGATTTGGCAGCTATCTAATAAAGCGATTCTAAATCCCCCGCGGCCGCGCCACTACTCTACTTCTTAGTTATCTTTAACCACACGTCGCCTCCTAGGGAGTTTGAAATTAAGCATTCGTAGAACTTGATAATCGACCGTTAGTATCAAGCACCTAGTTTCCGATGGATCTGAGAATCAAGCGTTTGTAGACGCCGACGATTAAAGATATCTAGAATCTAGCGCAGCATGTAGGGTTTCAAGAACCAAGCATTCATGTAATCCAAGGACCGAGGGTATTAAGCACATAGTTTCTTAGACTCCTATGGATCGAGCGTATCGATCATCAAGCTTTCTGGATAATCCTTACCCGAGTATTCACCTCCGGCGGCGGCGCTTTGTATGTATAAGAGCACTGGGTTAGCCGTGTTCTCGATCGTATAGATCCTCCGCTGACTGGGTTTTCCGTTGGTAAGAACCACTGGGACCTCCGTGGTTATAGCATTCGTTTGGTCGCCCGAACTCGCAGCCAACGACGTAAAAGAGCCACTAAGACCCTACGTGCCACAGTATAGCTGGGTATTCCGCGACTACTGGTGTACTACTGTACATGTAACATACGTCTTAGCTCAGAGCTCCTTACCCCTTTTCCATATACTCTCGCTTCCGCCCCGCCACCTACTAGTCAAAGTCGAGTTCCATACGCCCCCCACTACAGACTACGGACGTTCCACCCCAAGTCTACGAGTGGCCGAAAAATGAACTGCGGTAGGGACCTCCACCGCCAGAACACCCCTTTGACCGAAGAGACTGTATTGCTCTCACATCAGCTCGAGGCCTACCGTGCGGATAGCCAGCCTTGGACTGACCAGCTTACGGACGACACTCTTGCCCTCATCCATTGTATCTGCCGGAACTACGAACCCCGGTTTGCTACGAAAAGACCTGCCACATCTACCGCTGCCTCCGCTGGACGGAACCTCCGTAGCAGATCTAGAGCTACGTCTGCCGCCGCTGCATCTACCTTTCCGACACCAGCTCCTCGCAGAGCGAGTTGTTTATCCTCCCGACTGGCTGATTGACCGTTCCTGCCTAAATCAGGCAGTAAACAGGCTCCACGGTCTTTCCGTGCACCTCACGTCCGCTCCTGCCTCTATAAGCGGAGCAAAAGCCTCCATAGAGTCACTTCCAGTAAGAACGATTGGACGTCCGCTGGGGCCTAGAGTAAACAAACCCCGCTCTGAACTCGTCATCTCTCCCTCTTCTTCTTCGCCTTTTGTCAACGCTCCACGGAACGAACAAGCTACCCCTACAACGGAAAAAAACATTGCCAGAAACCAGCCAATCGCCTCCTTCGTAGCATCGCAGCCAACAAGGCCGCACTAAAAACCCCTACAAAGCACACAACCTTCAAGACCCCCACCCATCGTTCCGCTCGCAAATGAGCGCGGAGATTCCATTGCCCCCTATGTATGCCTACCCTTTTGTATCATAATATTGTATGCGTGCCCGTGCCTGTCTGTATTCTTTTGTCAATCCTATTTCATTTGCTTCATGTTATGCAGCGAGGGCGCTGCACTCTTTCGAAGAGGCGGCAATTGCTACACTCTACGCTCCGCGCCATGGACCCTCCATGGTGCCTGCCCTGCCTGCCCCGCTCTGCCTACGGGGCATATATCATATGCCAGCGTAGCGCTCGTTAGTTAAACAATCAATCAATCATACTTTTCATAATCAAGCATAGAGCTTCTTTTCTTTTCCCTACCAATGCAACGCGAGAATCAACAGGAGACTCAGAGTCCTCATCGCAGTAGCGACGAGAGTAGGGATTCACCAACCAGGCAGCAAATAGCATTCTCGTGTATCTGTAATACCTGCCTTAAACAACTTGAATAAACGTACAAATTTATTAAGAGTAGTGATTGGGGCAGGGGAAAATTGTAGATTGTGAAACTATTAAAAATTGCTGGACTATCACCGATACCCGCGAAAACGCCAATTATGAACATCCAGAATGTGTCTCTTGAATCCCATCGTACTGGACGGTACAAACTCCACGTTTTTCATCTTGCAGAGACCGCATTGCTTTGTGCCAGATGAGTATGCCTCCAGCTCGTTCCGATGCACATTCTTTTCAACATGATCCCACACCTTATTGAGCTTATCCCAAATCTTGAGGCGGTCTCCGTCTGGTAAACTTCCGTCAGCAACGCAAAACGGACAAGCCAACGGATCCACCTCCACCGGAACGCCACGCGTTGCCGGTATAGCAACAGCAACGGCTATGGATACAGAACCGGGTTTAGGAGCTTGAAGACGGGCCAAGTGCTTTTTACTGTGTTTTCCTGGGTGTCGAAACTCCTTTCGACGCTGCAAGGCGGTCCACAGCCTGCAGGTTCGCTGACGTCGAGAATTCTCATCTTCATCGGCCCTTATGCTTCGCTGCAATATGATTTCCACCAACTGATTTCGTTCAGGAATTTGAAATACAGGTAACGGGGGAGGCCCACGATCAGCTGAATTCTCTTTAGCGGTATCTTTCAGGTGTCGGTCCATTCGTTCAGTCGCTGCATTCCGAAAGTGGCGGTCTCTTGCCATCTTCATCAGCTTCTCATGAAGATGAATCGTTTCACGGTTCAGCTCGGCTTTCGGGCTTTTCCACTTATCATACAGCGGCGTCTTCCCTTTCGCTGTGAGCATATTTGAAAATCCCAGCGATTTGATTGCTTCTAATACCTCCGCCTTCTTGTCTCTCAGTTCTGTGAGAGTCGAATCATTATCGAAGAGGCACTGTAGATCATCCGGAAGTTCTGTCGGCGCTGTGATGTCCGCATCAAGCAACAGCCCATGAGCAGCTCGTTGCACCGCTTCGTGGACGGAAACTCCAGAGCTGCGGCCTGCAAGTCAAAACGGATGACTGTGTCCAAATAATATCTGACAGCGTTTGAATCGTGATCCGCTGTTTGGTCCCGGACAGACGAAGGTGCCTTGCCTGAACGTCAAAATGGATCAGTTAGACACAGCAACAGGCGGGTGATCATGGCAGAACGGGGCTCCCTCCCCTTCTGCCGGAATGACCCTCTGAAGGGTTTGGATTTGAAAGTAAATCACATACCGTTGATTGCATTATGAGTGAACGCCGCCACACGTATTGGGTCAGGCGGTACTTTAAACCGACCGCGATGTCAAGAGTCACAAGGTACCGATACCATTGGGCGGCTGTCATCGGCTCATTTATCGATGTCCGCTTTCCATTAGTCCCTTCGACCACCTTACGGAACACTGGTTGATCAAGGCTTTTCCGTTTGATTTTTAAGGGCTCGCCCATTAGATATTCCGGAACCGAGTAACTGTAAACATCATCGATTTGTTTGATGCCCGCTGCAAATATGCCATCGTCAATGGCCATAGAAAAAGGAGGCCGAGAAGGTCAAAAACTGGATCGGGGTGGTGGCCGATAATAAAGGTTTTACTGAGAGGGGTCAGCATCACAACGAGGAATAGCAACAAAGAAGAATTAGGTCCACTCACACCCTTGGTTTCTTTCTTCTCCCTTTGTGTGGAGAAGTGTGATTTTAGCGATCAGGATATTTGACCGCCCCGGTAAGGGATTTCGGATGACGTGGAAGGCGATGTGCCGCCAGAGCAGCGCACCTGTCACCTCCGGTCCAGTATCGTACTCATCATCTGTAACTTC
Source organism: Blastomyces percursus (assembly GCA_018296065.1). Taxonomy (NCBI): domain Eukaryota; kingdom Fungi; phylum Ascomycota; class Eurotiomycetes; order Onygenales; family Ajellomycetaceae; genus Blastomyces; species Blastomyces percursus. Next base: position 3,268 of record JAFEJD010001140.1, on the reverse strand, counting down.
GTTGATGAAGTCAAGGTCTGATTTAGAGACCAAAACGGCTGCCTCGCCGGAATAGCCGCTGTCCGTAATGTTGTCGGATTCAGGGTGGACGAAACGATGAATATCTTCATCTATCACTGCGCATACCGATGCCTCATCGGACTCTGAGCCTGGCTCACTTTCGCCGGAAATATATTCTGGATCGGTGCCTGTAATGCTATATCTTTCCGTATCGCTACCGACATCCGCATCATCGCGCATACCTGCATCACATGCTCTAGGAGAGAGTCCGACCCATTCACGACCTCCAGCGCCTCGTAGGGATCGAGAGCTCCGCTGGTTATCATGTGGTTTGTTTACATCCTCAACCGGGAATACTTTGCGCTTCTTGCCCGTCTTGCCTACTATACCTCCGTAATTGACTTCCATTCCCTTGACAGACCTGGTCGCCGGGCATTTCACTTGATGCTCTTTAGCACTTAACTCCATATCGCTGTTATTAAACGCCGGAGTTCGTCGTTTCTTGGCCGGTCTGCTGGGCATATCGTCTTTCCCGGGTCTCGAGTCTTTCTCCACCCTCTCTATACTCGTCGTATTGGTAGCCAAAGTTCAACGATGGCCCCGTTTGCGATTTCTCAAAGGCTTTTTGATTCGAGTATCAAATAGAGATACAGGCCTGCAGCCTGAGATAAAAGCCAACAAAATTCCTGCAGCAACGTAAACTCGCTGCTTTTCGTCGTCATACACTTTCGTGCACCGTTCCCAGTGAAACCGGAGAATGGCGTAGAGGTCATCCTTGCTCCCAGAAGGCTTCCTTTTCGGCAACTTACGCAGTCCCCACTCCTTAATGACCTTATTCTTGTACTGGAGTTGGTGTGTACAGTCAGTGACTAGCAGCAAAGTATCCTGGGGGATCATACATTTACGCAGTCGGATCTCATCTCCTCGTCGATAGTGTGGCCTGTCTCCTAGATATACAGAATTTCCAGGTGCCTCCAGTAACCGTTCGCTGTATTTGCTGAATTGATGCTCGTCGTGGGTTTCCCGAAGCCAGTCAAAAAAAACTTTGACACTGGCAGCCGACAATTCCTGGAGGTATTGCCTGCGTGTAATGCCGAGCCCGACACTTAACCTGTATGTGCTTTAGTTTGAGTATCAACTTCCCGGAACTAAAAACCAACTTATCCAGTTTGCTTTCCATTGTTTTCAAGGTGTTCTTGGTCCCCGCACTGTGCTCCGGAGGAGTCATGCCAGTGGCTTCGTGCTCTTTCAGCCGCTCCCTCAAATCGAAGGTAATTTGGGTAGCTTCATCCTGACGAGCGCAAGGGGCATAATCAGGGTTATTTTCTCTTCGGCGTCAAGTGAAGGGCCACTGGGATGAAAGCCACTAGCAAAGGGGATTACTGAGAGGATCAAGCTTCAGGCGGACGTCGACTTCGGGAGACCAAGAAGGCGCGGTGAGAATGCCAGAGCACCGAAAAGGTAAGGACAGAAATCCAGTAGATATTGTGCAAATTTGAAAGGGGTCCATGGTGGATTTTATAGTTGGGGGCTCAAACAAAATAAAGAAAGCGGTCGCCCTGGTGGCTTCGGTTGGTGATTCGCAGGGGAATCGTTGCCGATTGTTCAGGCCCAGGAATAATTACTGTACGATGGGGACGACGACTCGAAGAACCCCTGGGGGGCGGTGGTAATAACAGTATTGTTACAGCCATGAGGAAACATTCATGTAAGCAGTGACAAGAACAGCGAGAGGTAAGGTCCCGATGCGGTATGACGCCTGGGCCTTAGCGGGCGGAAGCAAGGGTGAGAAAATACTACTTTTGGTAATAAAGGCCCTTGAAGACGATTACTACATGATTATTTTCCTGCCGCCAGCAGGAAGTCCTAGTTGGGTATCGACCACTTGGATTCAAGTCGAATATTTGTGCTGTACCGCGTGGCAGATTGCTGCGCATATATAAATCGTATGTCTGCGAACGAGGATTCATTTCGGGCATATTTCGTGAGAGATGGATCAGTACGATAGCGACTCGTCAGGAATTGACGATTTCACCGAGACCAACGTTCTCCTTGGTTACGCCGACGACGATGCTTCAGACGATCCGATCAGCCACTTAGGCGGATGGCCGGTATGAAAGTTCTTTTATTTTTATTTATTTATTTTGTTTGTGCTGTTCCAATTTCTATTTTGTTTATTCTACTGCGGCCGTGTAAAGCTAATTACCCAAATCGATAGACCTGGCTTGACCCCGCGACCCCACCACCTGGTGACTTCGCGAAATGCAAGGTCTGCAGTAGCCCAATGCTACTTCTCCTACAACTAAATGGTGACCTGCCAGAGCATTTTCCTCACGATGAACGGTGGCTGTATATCTTTGGGTGTCCGAGGAAATCCTGCACCAGGAAGAATGGCAGCTTACGGGCGCTGCGCAGTGTGAAGAAACACAAAATCGCAAATTCATCCTCCCGGCTACAGCAGAATAACCAGCCTGGGAAAGCGGACAAGACTCCGGAACCCACGCCAGCAGAGGCAGAGAGCAAGCCCATTCAGGATCTCGGTTCTAGTCTCTTTGGTGCCTCCCCTTCTAACCAGGGGCAGTCAGCCAACCCCAACCCATTTTCGACAGCATCCTCCCCAAGCCAAGCAAACCCCTTTGCCTCCCTTGCCCCTACATCCAGCCTCTCTGCGAAACCGCCTCAAAAACCATCTTCCCCTCCCTCGACTGAATCGCTCTGCGAAACCTTCGCCGAGAAAGTCCGCCTCTCCTCCCCACCGCCACCAAACCCTGCAAAAGCGGTAGCAGCAGGCCCACCCCTCCCATGGCCACCGCAATCCGCCTTCCCAAAGCCTTATCCCCACCACCGCCTCGATGCAGAATACGAAACTCTCTCCCGCGCGCCGTCCCCTACCCTACCAACCACAGCGCAACCCGTCCTTATGGGCGAGGACACCTCCACAACCGCAGGCGCAGAGCCCAAAGACACCTTCGAATCCTCCATGGACAAATCGTTCCTGCGTTTCTCGACGCGCCTGGGCCATAACCCGGAGCAAGTCCTCCGCTACGAATTCCGTGGTGCACCGCTACTCTACTCCACCACCGACGCGGTGGGGAAACTGTTCTCCAACCATTCCCCGTCTGCCAAATCGCCACATGTCAAAGTATCTACCGGTGGTGGTGCGGGAAGCCCGAACGGGATCCCCCGCTGCGAATACTGTGGGCGCGAACGCGTTTTTGAGGTCCAACTTACGCCGCATGCGATCACGGTGCTGGAGGAGGGGCGGGAG
>JAFEJD010001136.1:438-23582 GCA_018296065.1 Blastomyces percursus | reverse complement strand
CGGGGGAGGAGGCGGGTGGTTTGTCAGAGTGTGGAATTGTGGTGTAGGCTGCAAGTTTTGGATGGCGGAGCCAGTCGCCGACGGTGTCGTGGGTTAGGAAGGAAACGCCGGCGTAGGGGAGCATGCCGAGGAGGGTTGGGGAGAAGCCGCGGTAGAAGTTTGAGAGGCCGTAGCGAGCGGGTTTGGATGGGAGAGAGGACGCGGGCGGGTTGAGGGGTTTTGATGAGGTAGATGTAGATGCAGCGGTAGCGGTAGCGGTAACGGTAGCAGATACCGACCCAGGTCTATTCTCATTATAGATCTGACGACAAATCCTCCGCAGCGACGAGCGGACATTATGCTTCGTCTCAAACGCCAAGCGCACCCGCATCACCTCCAGCGGATACGTAAAGAACACGGACGTCAGCCCAGCCATGCTGCCGCTAATCAATCGGCGGAACGGCGTCTCTCTCTCCTTTGATGGGATCACCACGGCGCGGATCTGCTCGTAGGCCAAGAACTTGATAGCGGCGTAAGGGAAGATGCGGAGTAAAGTTGCCGAATGGCCCTTGAAAAGCCCCCGGACGCCTTCGTGGCTGTTTATGTCTTTCATGGCACTCACGACACCGAACCAGCCAGTGGAGTATTTAGCGAATTGAGGGTTTGAAGTTTGGAAGAGAATCTTGACACGGTCCAGGGGGCCGACGACTGTTTTTGCCTGTGTAGCTTTCACATATGTGATTAGTTATTATTCCCTTTTTTACGCACGAATGTACCAGTGACATCCGGATGGAAAAAATAAAACGAGAAATAAAAATAAAAATAACTATAAAACATACCGCACAACCCGCCAAACCCCCCGCCAACCCGCTTTTAAGTATATAATCCAAACTCCTCCTCTTATCGAGCACTTTAACATCCGCATTGGCAGCGAGTTGTTCATGCGCATCCACTCCCACTCCCTGCCTTTCCCCCCCAACCCTAGCACCCAAGGGCTCTATATTCTCATGGTCGGTAGGACAAACTCTCGCAGGCGGAAGAGTTGAAGCACTTTCCTTCACCTTCACCATCTCCATCCTTAGGTCCATCGGGGATCCAGATGCCGCACCGGTGGTGCCTCCTCGATCAGCGCCGTGTAGCGGGGGGGCTGAATCACCGGCGGAGAGATAGGTTTGTGACGTAGCTGTTGTTGGTGTCGTCGCAAGGGACAGCTGGGGAGGCGAAGAGGAGGACGAAGGAGCATGCGCTTGGGTACGTGTATGTGTTTGCGAGGCAGGATGAGATTGCTGCATCAGTGTTCGTATTCTATGCTATCGCGTTACCTCTCGTGGTTTGTCGTGGTCGAGTGAGGTGCGTCCTCAATTCCCGAACCTCGGGTAACCTCCGAGATCCTGCTGGCCAGGAAGCAGAAACGAAACGAAAGAAATAGAAATTTTTCCAATCAGGGCGTCAAAGCAAAAAGAAAATAGCAGCCTCCCTTTTTTCCCAAAAAAAGAAAAGAAAAAAAAGGAAAAAAAGAAACAACACTGATCCGTCCTATTTTGTGCCTGGATTACCGGAGCATCGCTTCCTCGAGGAGTAATACAGGCAGAGAAATGGAGTGCTGATGGGTGGCAGTCTTTTGGTGGGATATGGCTATCGTCTTTGCCGCCGGCATTTCTTCCTTAGCTCCGCGCCAACCGTAGGGAGACAACACAGGGTGTGAAGGTGTGCGATGTTGCTTTTCTTTCTTGCTTGCGTTAGGGTTCTTCGGTACCGCGAGCAATCAATCATTCAATAATGCATCGTGCGGAGAGCGGAGTTGTTTAAGCACTTGGTGGTGGAGTCCGGTTTGGAGAAAGCAACAGGAGGGAAACCAAAAATAACTCCCGGTCCCCGGCCTCGTACCGTAATTACCCTGCCCGCCATTCAAAATACGACGAAATACGCCATGTATTAATACACAAGGGGAACAACTTCGGCTGGCGTCGGCGGACTAGGCTGTTTCGGGCAAGGCTCCACGTGACATTTCGCCGACACCCCGCGGCGTTATGGTATTGGCCCCTGTATTATTACCGAACCTGCCATGGGAGGGCCGAAAATTTGCCGCCGCCCTGGGGAATGGCACGTGATTGTTGCGGCATTGTCTCTCGCTCAATGAAGGAAAGAGCATCCCTTAGAACACATATGGGGATTGATGTTGATGTCGAATAAATACAGCTATGCTATTCGCTAGATACATATGTCATAAGGAAAATTATCTCGGCGGTGACTGGAATAGGCCCCACCCGCATCTAGCAAAAGATCTATATATCTTGTCGCTCAAATAACATATATCAAAAATGTAATTCAGCACCAATCACACTTCAAAGCTGTGCCTGTATCTTTCCCCATCGCGTCCTTCCTAGGATAAAAGTCCTTGTCCCTTTCATACCCTCAAGGAAAGAAAGTGGGGGCTCATAATAATAATAATAATAATCAAAAGTATCCCGCCGGCCAAAACCTGAACGTAATAAATACCCCCCTGTCTTCCGCTCTCCGTCCAAAACTATATAGATGCCAGCAACGATAACAATAGTAGCCAAGTTATATCAAAAATGTGTGGAAGGTCTAAGGGATGGAAACGCCCAGTCTATGCAATGAAGCGCCCTAGCTAACAAAACCTATGCCAGAAATTGTCTTAAGAAAAATATAACAATAGAAATAATAGAAGAAAAAAAAGCGCGGGGCGGGTGATTAAGATGAGATGCAGAACTGTGTTGTCCCTTGGCCAAATTATGCGGCGGGTTGTAAACAGGATTCGGATGGGGTTTCATGGGTTGTCGGGAGGCACACGGTTTGCCCTTAGGTCACTTTTGGAAGGGAGTTACTGCAGCAGCAGTGACAGCAGTGGTATCGGCTCAAAACTGATACTTCGTCCCCTGCCTCGTAAGCGGCTTTCCTTGCCGATTCGCAGCCTTACCCTCCTTCTCCCTTTCCCTCGTATCGTCCGAAGCTGCAGCTGTAGCCGTGGAGCGCTTAGCTTTCTTCGTCGGCCGCGCCGGCTCGACATGCAAATGACCGTTTTCCCGTAGTGCAGTCCCATTCTTCCATCTCAGACAGCGGTATCGGCTAGATAGGTCTTCTCCGCCGGATGGCTTCGTCCGGGTAGACATTCGTGTCGGTATCGCTGGCGCTTCTTCCTCCGGCTCTGTGCTTTTCTTCTCATCAGCATTCTTGCCAATGTACTCCGCGCGATTTCGCATATACTTGGCGATGCTATCACGATACAATTGCAGTTCTTTACGCAGCTTCACCTCCCGGATACCGCGGGAGTCAAGCCAGCTGATAAGCTGGTCGAGTGACTCTGGATCGTCATAGTAACCCCATTCTAACGCAGTGGAAACACCCGTCGGGCCCTCCTCGAGCTCTTTCCGCTGTCTCACTGTCATTTTGAACCGCTGGGTGTACTTTTCATTTTCTGCATCTGGTAAATCAATAAAACCCTCCCGTTCCATATCGTCGGGCCCTTGAACCCATAGTCGTCCATTCGCGTAGTTTGCAGACGCAGTGGAGCTGCTCGGTAGACCCTCAAACGGCATCGCGTTTCGCTCAAACCAATAGTACCGATTCCAAAACCGGTCTTTACCCAAAACACGTGTTCGAGGACAATCGGCCTCTCGCAAATCATTATCTAGCACGGCGATCTGCTCCTCGTATGACTTGACTTTGGCTTTTTCGTCTTCAATTTTCTTTAGGACGCGCTGATACTGCTTCGATCCCTTGGGTATCTTGGCGGCCTGTTCCTTTCTCTCACGCTCCTCCTCTTGCCGTCGTTTGCGCTCTGCGGCCCTATCTGCTCCGCGGCGAAGCGATCTTCCTGCATGAACGTCTTCATCATCAGTATCCCTAGTAGCCTCTGAGTCTTCATCCAAACCAGTCATTTTCACATCCGCAAGTTCTTCCAACTCAGGAACTGGTGATGGGGGGTATTCGGGTTGAAGCTGTTTGCGTTCTTCATGCAACCGCCGAATCTCCTCAAGGCTAGTGAAAACGATTAGCTACCGACTAGAACAGAAAGGGGAAGGGCAAAACTCCCAGCGCGATAACTCACCATACTTTACGAGCCCGCTGATAGTCAATTTTCTCTTTACGGAACTCAGTCATTTGAATGCTGCACTCTTCGAGATAATTCTTGATTGCCTTCGTTTCAAGTAACAACATGCAGATAATTTGGAGAGCCTTCACTCGTAGATTGACGTCAAGGGTTCCGTATTGTTCTTGCGCCGTGCCTTGAGTTGGCTCACGGTCCAGCGGTGCCAAATGGGCCAGGATCTCGTCACAGGGTTTTTGCAGCCGCGGTCGGTGGGATAGTCTATGAAGGAGTCCGACCATAACTAATTCCCAACCACCTTTTTGGAAGTCTCGTTTCCGTAAACGATCGATCCACCCATAATCTCCAAACATTTCCGCCGCGCGATGTATCTGTACTTCAGCCGTGCCAGACCGGCTCCTTGATTCCAATTGCTGCTTTAAATTTTCGGCTTCAGCCTTTGCATAACTACTTCTAGTGGTTCTTCTGGGAGGTGTCGGTTCTCGGTCCGGCTCTGCAATTTCTTCATCTTCCTCTTCGTCCTCGTATTCTTCGTCGGGAAGGGCGGGTAGTGAGATCTGAACAGCGCCGTCTTGATCTTTCTCATCGTTCACCAGTGTTTTTAACACGGCACAGTGCACTTCCACAAACAGCTCACACGTAACGTCGTGAGAAGAAAACTTCATTGCTTCGACGAAATCATCGAACGTGAAGGAGTCTAATTGGAGAACCTGGCAATATACATTCAGCGTGTTCCAGGTTTCGAGCAGAGGCCCCATAGATTCCATGTTTATGTCACCACTCAATAAGTTATCTTCCCGCGACGACTTTTCTAGCAGCTCCGAGCGCTGATCATCAGTTAAGAATTTCACGGGGGGGCGTAGTTTATCGCTATGGGAAGGTGGAATGTCTAAATCCTCGATGGGGTATTTGATAGGAGGCGGAGGGGGAGGCGGCAGCGGCGGGCCATTTTGAACGACGAAGGAAAACGAATTGGCGCTATCTTCGGATATTTGCCAGACTCCGTCAGGGCCGAAATTGCCTGGAACAGCAAAGGAAGGGTTCTCGTTCAATGCTCGTTGGTATTCTAAATATTGATCTTCTCTTGCCTTCGCAAGATCCCGTACGTTGGATTTGGACTTTTGCCCCTTTGCAGCAGGTTTTAGGTTCGGCCATCTTTGCTTGGAATAAAAGAACCCGAAGAGGCTTTCGTCTTCTTCTTTATCGACAGCCACGTTGGCTTTCTTTCCTCCAACCCTATTTCCATATTGAAGGTGTTTCGGAACCTCGGTATCAATGCGATATTCCTTGGCGATCTCGGGTTTGACCAGCCATGGCGCACCGGTCCACGACTCCCTAGTGACAGTATTTCTGATGAACGAACGCAGCATCTGTTTGGTAAAAATTTTCCGGTCTCGGATCAGGTGTTCATCGTCCAGCAATGCCTCCTCATTCGGTCGGTTTACCAATTTTACTAGATACCTTGACGATGCCCTTCGTTCTACCGTACCATCTTCGTTGATTAATTCTGGGAATCGGGCTTTCTCCCGAACAATGCCCTGCAGGCGGGATCCGTTGGTCAAGAGGACGGTAACGCGTTCACCGGGGTAGAAATCTTGTTTAAAATCCTTCAATTTCGTTAGTGATGATGCGAATGCTTGTTTGGAGATCGGAAAGAGCATACTTCGAAAACTTGATCGACTATTAAGATCATTTGAGATTAGTTTCAGCTCTGGGTTGTAAAACAGCGCAAAAAAGACGACGTACCAAGGCTGTCAATGCGCGAAATAGTTGAAAATTGAACTTTTCGCAAAACCGGTTCCTTCAACGGTTCCGGGAAAGCGCTATTTACCTCGCGTGAACCATCCGTCTGTTGCGCAGTTAGTACGGCAACTACTTGATATCACAAACGCAATTGAAGGGCAAGAAAAATCGATATGCGACGCACTTCACTTCTTAGAGCCTCAAAAAAAGTAAGAGAGGAGTGACCCGTTATCTCGCAGATGAATCGTTTCTATATCCAAATATCGACTTGTTAAGCACATCCATTCTCGTCGACGCGTCCGGAGATGACTGATCAAGGTATAAATAAGTTCTCCGGGCGGCGGAGGAAACGCGAGCGCGGAGCCTTCTTGAGTTCGAGAGGGGAGGAGTTCATGTGTAAATACCTGTTTGTAAAAGTTCATTCTGAATAGGGAGCATATAATCAGCGATTTGCGCCGCGCATACAAAAAGGAACAAAAGAGGAGAAGGGGGAAAATAGAGTTTTGAAAAGTGAACGCACCTATGAAGAAACTGCTGATATTTGGTGAATACTTCATTTGTTTCCGGGATAACCCAGACCTGTATTCCGCACAAGAACGAAAAGAACGGCGTACGTTAGATCATCGTCCGCTGCAAGAAAAGAAAAAAAATCCGCGAACGAGGGCAGTAAACACATACCTCCTCGCTATCATCTTCAATGGTTGGTCGAGGGAGGTATTGGACGGGTTTCCGCTTGAATAGGACCTGGAGGAGAGAGACAGGAGAGTTTTCCGTCAATATATAGATTTCCGCATGACCGGGTAAAATTTCCGGGGCCGGAAACCAGGCGCAAGCGCGATACAGTCCACATACCATCTTGTTTGACTATAACAACGCAAGAGCTATACTTGGCCCGTCGGGCCCGTTAACGAGAAAACGCAATAGGAACACGAATGATTGTCCAAGCAGACCCCCTGTCGGTCAAGCCCAAATAGCTCGTGGGAAGAATATCCGGCAACGACTGAGAGGAAGGACCGGAAAATGTCTGGAGGCTTCGAGCTGTTATTATTATTGGTAATTTTTCTTTTCACTCCGCAAATATGCCAAAGAAAATATAAATAGTTCATCTATGCAGAGAAGAACCAATTGTAGGAAGGGATTTTAAAATACGCGTCCGGTGGGCGATATTTTCTGGGGGCCATGGGGTGTCAAGGAGGTAGGCATACCTGTGGAGATGGGGAACGCGTCTAGAACCCGATCTTCGGGTATAAAACACGGAGGAGGGTGTTGCTGCAGCTGATAGTGGTGATAGAGAAACGGAGGGCTGAGATAGAGGCTGAGGTGGTTGCGGTGGCGGAGGGTGAGGTGGAGGTGGGAAGAAAAGTGGAGGAAGTAGAAAAGGAAAGAAGAAGTTTCGGCAGGACTTTTGGGGGGGGTTGGCTGGCAGAAGGCAAGAAATAATAATAATAATAATAATAATGGGAGCGCAGCCAGCAAGTTAAGGCGGGCGATTAGGTTCAAGGGTACGAAGGGTAAGGCACAAGTAGCCGGGACGACGGGTTGGGTGCGGATTATTGGGGTGGCCCGAGGGAGGAGGCCAATAGAAGGCGGACATGGCCACAGCTCCCAGATAGGCAAAAAGGGGAGAGGGGGGGGTGTCAGCCATGGGTATCGGCGAGAGAGATTGGCTGCTGTGACGGCGGAAGAGGTCTGAGGGGTACGGACTGGTGTGTTAGTCCCCATTGGATAATAGACAAGAGAATATATAGGCAGAAGGATGTATTGTACGACAGACCCAATATCTTCCATGTTATAACTATATAATCTCTCTCTGTAAGTCTGGAGTCTTCGTTGTTTCTGATATGCAAAAAGCGGGAAGACGTTTCATCGTACCGGGTCTCTTACCGCTGCGTAACTCTCCAACTGGTCCGTCCGTGACGAGTTGTTCGAGTATCGACATGGATACATCCTAAGTGTACGGAATACATATTTATATGGTTTTGAATTTCACCATTTAAAATATCTAGATAGAATTCTGTTCTTCACCCTTTATTTCTAGTTTATATCTCCCCACATAGATACCTAGTGGTCATGGTCCGTTAGTCAATGTTGACGTTCATCGTAATTTTCCCGGCGTACCGTACTGTAAAAAAAACACCACCAACCACCAGCCTGGCGTCAAACCATAAACAGCCTCGCCCCAAAAGAAAGCCTCTTTGAACGAAACCCCAACCCACCTGCTCCATCCTCAACTCTTTTTTTGCTTATCCCACCGCCTCCACGCCCGTCCTCGGCCCACTACCCCCTATATCTACCCTCGTTCGACGTAGAATCGGCAGCGCTTTCTCACAACCGTATTTATATGTCTATTTTTGATCTGCCTATATTTTACTACCACAAGAAATAAAAGAAAGGGGGCCTACCGGAGCTCCCCGCTTCAGCTTTGCACGCACCCCCCATTGGATTATCGGCCTAGCACAGGCAGAATGCTCATCACTCGGCCTGGACAAGGGGCGAGTGAGGAAGCTGAATCCATCATGCGTCAGCTAGCAGTTAAGGCGCGTAAATGCGCTTTCTTCTGGTTAACCATTTTGTATAGTTTGACCGTTATCCATGCCACTTTTTATTCCTGCTGCATTCGAAGGGGGATATCATGCTTTTTTGTCTCTATCGCTCAGCAGCGGAATTTAACCTATACTACTTAAGACCTTAACGGAATTACACGAGGTTAGGTGGGATGTACTAGAGTAGCAATAATCTGAAGCAGTAGATAAACTCTTACATTATCAACCAAGCCTTTCAGATACCCATTACTATAATTCCACATCTGTTCAATATATCTCTTACTATACACCTCCTACGCAGTAAAATAAACAACCATAAACCCGACCCAACTCCCCACAACCCCCAAAGCTGCATACGAACTGGTAAACATCAACGGTAAAAACTCATACCTATCCCCTCCAAAGACCAGCCTATGCACAAACGAGCAATACACAATCAACGGAATAGCCACGCTATCATACAACATCGAAAACCGATCCAACAAGAATACTCGCGGCCGCACAGGTACCGGAGCAAGCCTCTCGAAAGCAAACATAAACAACACAAGCCAGAAAATCGTATACACGATCTTGACGGGGAACTCGGCGGCGGTGAACAGCAGCGGGAAAAGGGAGACGTGGCCCGCGACGGCGAGCGGCCGGAAGGCGCTGAAATATCGCCGGTCCTTGAGGGCGAGCAGGCTGAACGGGATGATTATGAGGAGGATTGCCTTTTCGTGGACATGCCAGCCGAAGAGGAAGGAGGCGTAGCCGCAGAGGGTCACGGCGCCGATGAAGGTGTCCCAGTCTGGTTGGAACCAGAGTTTGGCCAGGCAGAGCTGTTTTTGGTTTTAGTTTCAGTTCAGTGCGTGGAGAGAGTGAGGAGAGCGAGGTCGGCTGTGGTATGGATGGATGGGTGGATGGGTGGATGGGTGGAAAGGGAAAAAAAAAGGGGGGGGGGAAATGTTGAATGTCTACACACCAGTTGGAAGAAAAGAGTTAAACCGAAGGTGTGTTCTTTTGTCACTTCGGGAAGAACGGCGAAGGAGGTATCTCCAACCAGGCCCCTCGTGACACTGCCCAGAGCACTTGGTTCGACTTTTAGGCCAATAGATGGTGAGACTGCGATTCGTGGTATAAAAGCATTGTCAGCTGTTTGCTTTTGGCATTGACTAGGTAGGTATGAGAAGGAAGGCAAAAATGACTGGCAACCGAGACATATAACATTACCTAAAATAAGCACCCGATCAACAAACGAGTACATAGCCCATACGTTCGGCGCCCAGTACGCATGGCACAGTCCACGCGAGAACGGAAACAACCGGGCCTTAATCTGGCCCAACTGGCCCCAGTAAACAAACGGCCCAAAAGCAGCACCAAAGACGCTCAACACACCGACACCCAGTTTGATGATGTTACCGAATCTAGGGCGGAAGATTGATGGCGATTTAGGGTGCAAGCAATAGGCGCGAAGCAGGTAGACGAAATATGCTAGCGAGAGGTAGAGGTATATATGTTTTAGGCAGAGCAGGATCGCAAATGTGATCCCGCTGTAGAGGAGAGTGGATTGCTTGCGGGCTAGTACAAGGGAAAGGATTAAAATCCCGTAAAGGAATCCGTTGTATTGGAAGTGGATGTGGTCGATGATTAGGAGGCCGGGGGATAGCAGGATGGAAAGCGCTGCTGCGTGAGCGAGCCGTTTACTCCCCAGTTCCACTGATTGGATATATCTACGAATTTATATTCGGGGATAGTTAGGACAAAACCCCTTCAACCCTTTTTTTCCCATGTGGAAAGGAGAAACGCACCGGTGAAGTGCATATACAAGAACAAGTTCCAGCGCAATGACAGAAAATCGCTGGAAGTAAACAGTCTGCCAGGTGTCATAGTTCAGATTATCCAGTTTCACCATGGCTGGATCAACATAGGCGGCCACCTGCGAGAGTAACCATTCTAACGCGCCGAAAAATGGTGGGTAGTCTAGAGTCCATTCGGAAGTTTTCTGAATATCAAATGGTAGTCCCATTTAAACCAAATCAATAACTTTATCGAAAAATAAAGTTAAAGGAAAATAATGGGGACATAAGACAACAAAGCTCTCGACACAACATACCTCGTAGTACCACTTTTCCACAGGCAGGGAATGGGTTATCGCCAGCCAATTGCGGTGGACTTCAAAATCCGTTGATTTACTTCAACAAAGAAAACATCCGTTAGTTCAAGCCCTTGCTTTTCATGCCTATTTGAGTATTCAACTTCTCGTATCGAATTGTTTTTTCAAGCTTTAAACATACTATGCTGGAAAAAGCAGGACCTTGAACGCGGTAGCAACAACCGCGCATTGCGCGAACGAGGGGTAAGAGTCCGCCATAGGACATGATTGTGAGGAAGTTTACTTAAAAAATAATATATGTAATAATACACAAAATGTAGAGAAGAAATTCGGCGCCCAATCTGTCACTCCTAATGGGGGTAGCCGAATTGAAGCTCGATAATTCGTACAGTTTACATGGCGGTTTGAAGTTGAGGTTGAAGCTTGGATGTTTGCTTTGTTTGTCTACGCAGTAGACTACTGGGGCAAAAGAGCTCAATTACCTCTTCACCATAATTGGTAGAGAATAGGACGAACCTTGGAACCATCCAAGCCAAGCCAAGCCCTCCAACAGTTTGACACGTCGGTTAGGTACCTCCTCGTTTTTCGAGGTCACATGATCTGTCAAAATCCGTGCCCCTGTCACAAATTTAGTTACGTCTTGGCACGTTTGGTATGTTTGTTTGGCTGTAAACAAGTTCCCTTCCCCCTTGATATGAGAGGACAAGCTGGCCGAAATAAAGTGTTGGAGCTTTCCATGATACTTGAATAACTAATTCATCTATCTTCTTCGAACGAACACGCGCCCAATGAGGAACGAAATTAAAAAGTATATCAACTTAAATTAGCACTTTCTGTTAGATCTGATCATACATTTACTTTTCTCATTGTGTCCCGTTCTTGCACCTCAACCATAGAGTATTGGAGCCCCGCAAGCTTGTCTCCCAGTTTGAGCTTGAGACTTCAACGGACCTTGCAGATACTAACTCCGCCTTATTGCTGTAAGGGGCGGGATAATAGGGGTGCTGTTGGGAATAGTTTCTTCACTTGGATCTGTCATTTCCGGGGATCTTTGATACCACACTCCCTCCGTGTCCCCACAATGGTTCAATCATGGGGAATTACAAAATTCCTGACTCTGGTTTCAGCCTTTGTTACAGTTTCACAGGCAGATTCTATTGTTGAGAAGGCGAGCTTTGGTCTAAATGGGAGGTATATTTAAGCTCTTCCAAGGTCATATCCCCTCTTTCATATCAAGATTGTTTTCTGACAGCTACATTCAGGATATCGGCAGACAAGCATTTAATCCCCGGCTGGCAGCTGTCCGGCACGGGGCATACCCCTCATAAGGTGTTATCCAATAGTTACTGAATATGACAAGGCTTCCTCTAAAATTGATATAGCTGTCTGATAGGATCATCTTGACGCCTCCGTATACAGGTAACAAGCGGGGTTCGCTATGGTCGGAACAGCCGTAAGTGTATACTCTTACCCTATTAGCTATGGAGAGCTTGAGAGATATTAACTTACTGGAAAGGTTTGATAAGGGTGAATGGACTGTCGACTTCGAATTCAGGTCCAATGGTGCGGATAGGGGAGGCGGAAATCTCCAGCTGTGGTACGTGAAGGATGGACTGTCTACGGTTTCAACATCGAGTATATACACTGTTGGTAAATTTGATGGATTTGCTCTTGTATTGGATGTGCAGGGTGGAAGGGTAAGTGGTCGATGGTCTTAGGTTATACTATATATAACGTTCCACACCCTCGGTGCGAATCTCATTATGAACTGATTTTTACCTAGGGTGGAAGCATCCGAGGATTTTTAAATGATGGCACCACAGATTATACAAATGCAAACGTTGATAGCCTAGCATTTGGACACTGTGACTATGCATACCGAAATCTCGGACGCCTCTCACACATTCAAATCCAACAAACGAGATCAACATTCAAAGTTTCGGTTGACGGCCGTGAATGCTTTGCAACAGAAAAGGCAAGTTCCCTACCATTATTTAAATCATCCATTGTATCAATATTCTACTAACACCCAACAGGTGTTTGTTCCATCGGGCAACACTTTTGGAATAACAGCCGCGTCTGCCGAGAACCCAGACTCTTTCGAAGTCTTCAAGTTTGTCTTGAGTATACCAGATGCAGCAGCTCATGGCGGGCAGGGATACCAGCATCGGCCTTACGAAAATCAGCAGTTTCCAAACCAGCAACGAGCCCCAAATGTTGACAAAAGTGCCATCGATAAGCGGCTTGATGACCTGCAAAATCGCCTACGAGCGCTAGCTGGGACCACCGAAAGACTCTTGACTGAGATGCATTCATTATCCAGCAAAGTCGATGAGCGTCACCAGGATACCTTAAAAAAGCTATCTCCAAGTCGTGACCAGGCCGGTCAAATAGAACAACGGATGCAGCGTATTGAGAACATGATCCAGACCGTGCAGAAGGATGTGAAGAACTCTGAGCTCAAGAAGCAACTGAACAAACTGCAGGATTCTTTGAAAAGTTCCCACTCGGGAATGATTGAGCAACTCCAGTCAACTTCACACCGTACGTATATATCATTCGCTCTCTTGAAAATTTTTATCACCCTTTTGTGACCTGCCACACTGGAATTACCCAAAAGAAAGCCCTAAAACTCACGATACAAACTTTCTTGCTTTTAGAAATACTCTCTTCCACGCCACGAATGGGATTCTTCATTTTCCTAATAGTCGTATTTCAACTTGCACTCGCCGCTTTGTATATCATGTACAAACAGCGTCGCGCAAACATGCCCAAAAAGTTCCTGTGAGGTGGATAGCATTTTACTCAACATGCTTCCAGTGTCAGAGAAGGGGGGGAAAGCAAAAGAACCCCCCCGGGGATGCTCAAATGATGGACCAAAGTGCCGAGCGAAACAGCAAAATGAAACATGACAACCGATAATTATAAGGAATGATATTACAAGCAAAGGAAATCGATACGATTACTCAGGAAACAGAATGGAAAGGAAATATTAGCAAAACCCCGAATGGGGCGAATGATGTATTTATTATACCCAACCCACTGGCTTTTTATACCTTCTTTGGTTGGCAAACTACCTCTTACCCTTATTTTGTTACATTTCATCACATCAGGCACCCTTTTTTTTAAAATATTCGTTCACCGTTGCCCTACCTGGCAGCCAATCAGCCTGCTTCACGTTCTGTCTGTTCTGTTCTATGACTACTCCTGTATATTACCCCCTGTTGCTATTAACAGTATTTTTTGTCTCGCGTTTTAGTTACAGCAAACCCAGTTGCAAGCTGAAATGTTCTCACCCCCATGTTTTCGCTTTCTCTCTTCCTTCCAATCTCACCTTATTGATCGGTTTTTTCTTTTTTTTTTCTTTTTTCTTTTTTTTTTTTTTAATTCCACTACCCATTTTTCATGGTGTTTAGAGACGAGCACATTGAGCAGATAGACGGCATTCCATATATATGTCCGCCTACTGTTGTGCTAATGTTTTAGTTTCATCTATGGGTTTCTCTCCATACCCTCATTGCCTTATACGAGCTAGGAACGTTATTATTATTATTTATTTGTCTTACCTTTCACGCTATATCAAAATGGCAGTAGACGCGTTTAGATTGGATTGAAAATTATAATATCACCCCAAATACCATTTCACCACCGTTAATAGCAAACGTATAATCATTTATCTTCGCCAATGAGCTAATGAAATATTCTAGAAATGTTATTCTAGCTAGCTACTGTTATGCTACTGGGGCAAAAGAGCTCCCTCACTCCTCTGCCATACTGGTAGGAAGGGTAGAGGAGAGGACGAACTATCCAAGCCAAGCCCTCCAACCGCTACTTTCCTTGTATTAATAATGATTGAACGATCGATGTTTTGCCAAGTAGTTAGCGAATTAGAAGAAGCCCATAGAACAAAGAAGAAAGGTGAAAGGAATACATGATCATTTTAAAAAGAATATAGTCCTGCTTTTGTGGCCATTCCGATTTACCCGCGAACAATGCTGTGAGATCGAGTCGCCAAGAGGAGCCAAACCTAAAAATAACCGTAGCGAGGGATATGTCTAAAGATTGACCTTTTCTGAAAGAACACATACATACAATGTACATACATAAACGACGCGCGAATTGCACGTTGGAATGTAATGTGCACATACATATATATTTCATAACGACTACAATAATGCATCTATTTTGCGGGTATGATTCCGGGGAAAAAAAAAAGTAGCTGAAAGGGAAAAAAAGATATATAAGTTTCTGTCCAGAAGACCGGCTTTGTTCACACCACTTGGCTCTGGTGATTCTGTCTATAGTGTACATGTGCGGAAGATAAAACAAAGTAAAACAACAAAACAAACAAATATAGCCGTGTAGCGTGTTAAATGAACACGATGCTACAGAACAAAAGCGCAACCAAAAGCAACTGTAGAAGCAGCACTTATTTTCTGTAGTCGAATATGTGTACAGCAAGAGCAGATGATCGATCATAAAGGAGATCCAATTTCAACCCGGCAAGTCGTTGACCCGTGATGGGTATGATAAGGATCGATGAGGAGACAAACAACATGAGCGTACAGTATATCAATCACCCAAAACCATGTCTCTGTGAGAAACAGGTAAAAGATAAAACCATCAAAGCCTCAAACAGAAATTTCAAACCCTCAAACTCCAAGTAAACCCACCTTCACTGGGTAACAAATGTCCTTTCTTGTAGAAGAAATCCGGGAAATAACTCCAATGGCAAGATACAAGATAAACAAGAGAGTAAAATATAAATAAATAAATAAAAAAAAAAAGTAAAACAAAACTCCAGTTCGAACGCATGTCTTCCGTAACTCCAAGCCAATGCATTTGAAAAGAAAAAACCGAAAAAATAAAATGAAATAAACAGCCTTTCTGCTCAATCTAGTTTATACAGTGGATTATTAATATGCTCATGCGGGCAACATAGAAAGAAAAAAGAACAAAAGAAGACGTATTCGTTTGTAGAGGGCGGTGGTGGAAGGCGACGGAAGGCGAAACGGATTCGTATGTCCGAGTTTTATGGATCTAGGCGATAGTCGCGTTGATTTAACGCTAGGAGGGGCGTGGGACGCAGTCATTCAGCGGAAGAGATGTGGTAAGGTGGGATTGGCGAGCTCCGAAGTAAAGTAGAGAAGACGCTATCATTCACCCTCCTTGTCAAAAGGGGCAAACATAAAGTCGTCAGAACTTCACAGCGAACCATCACTAGTATCATAGCCGCATACCCAATCCAGGGGGAGAACTAATGTCTACTACACGCTATCACAAGGGCATTGAGACGCGGGACCGAGGAACGAAGGAATGGAAAAACAAGAGGTAGTAAATCGAGGCACCAATACCGAGATTCGCGGAGGAGTGTGGTTTCTGGATATCATGTTCTATATCACGAGAAAAAGCACAAGCACCTGAGCGGGTGAATCATGGGCGGCACGTTGCGTTAACAAGACCTGCAATCGTAATACCTGGGGTACAGAGACCCTATCACTAGGTGCTAAGCTACCTCACCGTTCCTCAGCTCTGGGGACATTGATCGAAAGATCTGTCCGCACACCACGTGGCGGGTATTCCATGGAAGTAAGGGAGTGAGTACTAGTTAGTAGAAGGCTGCTGAGAACCAACGTTCCCAATCCTCCCAAGCAGTAGGGTGGTTCGAAGATCACGAGAGGGAGAAGAAACACTAATAAGCAGTAGCGAAGTCCGAGGTCAATGCCTGGATGCGTTGACTGGCCGAATCTTTGATAGCCCGGAGGAGAGAGATTTCGTCATTGTCCATGCGAGCACTCTCCGGAACGTTCGCAAGGAGCTGGTTGACCAGCAGTGCGGCCCGCTCGGGATACGCAAGCGCAGCTAGCTGAGTGCCCATGCCTCCGAGTGCGATGACAGCATCACGCTCAGCCAGCGCCAAGAGCGACAAAGCGGCGTCCGCATCCGCATCTGTACTGTCCCCCTGTTTCTGAGCGGAACTATTGGAGGATGTAGTGTCTTTCGCATCCTGAGCGTTCGAGTCACACTCCGGTGGCGCCGGAGTGGCTGTAACCTGGACGGTTCGAGCCGCAGCAGCCTTAATAGCCGCCAAAGCCTGGGCTTCCACATAATCACTGGAAAAGGTCAGCAAGTAAAACATAGAAAAAAGTAATATAGAGGTGTCCAACATACCGTTTGACGCGACTGACGAAATCCATTACAACGCCGCGTTCAGACACACGATATACAGCACCGGCTATCTCTTGCTCATCGAAGTGCTCCGCCTCGCTGTCGCTGGGAATGATCTCAATATCGATGAACTTCGGGTTGCGCGGGCGACGAATTTGCGCGAGACGGCCCCCCCCGATGCCATCCAGGTTAGCCAGGTCGTGATCGATGTGGTTCGGGCATTTCCAATGTAGCGCCCGGTTTTCGCTTCTAGGCACCTGTGGGGGTGGATTGGACCGCGGCGGGTCAAGACAATCCAAATGCCACGAACAAGGACAGTAGTCGCATTGGATGATTGGCCGACGCCCGTTGGACGTCAGGCCGCACCTAATGCAGGTGATCAGTTTTCCCTTGGCATCAGTAAGCCGTAACAAAGCGTTACGTTCGTCAAGGCGACCCGTGCGGTTCCCTCGAGGGCGACTACCGCCTCTCGGAAGAACGGGGACTTCTTTGTATACCCCGTCTTCGCCCGTTTTCGCTCCCTCAAAGAATTCACGGATCTCGGGTGGTAGCTCGTAGTTCTTCGGCGGCATGTTCTCCACTGCTTCGATCAGAGGACCCAATGTCCCCTTTACCCTACAAGTAGGGCAGAACCACTGCCCTTCGGGTGGTGATTTTGGGTCCATGGGTGGCGCCAAACATTCGAAATGGAACGAGTCAATACACCCGTCACAGCACAGAAGCTGTCCCCTACCGTTACACAATCGACAGAAATCTATGTTATCGATTTCGTCCGGTGGCCTATAAGCAAAGAGGAACCTGTTAGTATGAGGATAAACACTATAAAATGAGCCACATCCAACAGATGGTATGTGAGCTAAAACAAACGGGAAAACACATACGCTACAGATTTCCGTGTCCTCTTGGGAGGTTTCTGTTGAACTACTCGGGCAACTTCATCTCCAGCTTCACTCGACTCGAATGCCTCTCTTGATCTTCTGCTACGGGTTGAACGGACTGACTGCGGTGTGGGAGAGTCCGTTGCGCTGGCGGCAGGGGTTCTGGAGGGTCGAATATGGCTTTCTGGTACAGGAAAGTCATTGAAGGTCTTTCTCAACGCTAAACGCTTTGCTGCAAGGGTCTCGTCCGAGTACTCTGGGTCGTCCATTCTCTTGCGCTTTCGAATCTCGGCGTCTTCCAAGGATGGGAAGATGGACTGAGACCTGGTGGGAATGGACCGTGCCTTTCCCTTAACGTGTGACCCTCGTCCTCCTTTGCCTTTGGCAGGAACAGAGTTAGCGGCACGACCAGAGGTCATTCCAGGGGCGAAGGTTTCGGCATCGAGAGATTTTGCAGAGGATAGTGATGACGAAGTGCTAGCGGCAGACTGGGTACGCGTCATGGTAGTAGCTTCGTGGGTGTGAGCTTCGCGTCGATCTTTTTTTACTGCATCGCGCATAACGGTTTGAAATAATGATTTCTCATGGGGGCCAGCCTGTTTGCTGAATGCTCCCTCCAGAACAGCGAAGAGGAATTGATCTTTACTCGTCGCATCCCTGATGCGTCGCAGGCCATTGACAACTTTAATATCCTTAAGCTCCTCTGCACGGGCGATGGCGGCGTCAACAACTTGTAAAATCTTTTCCGCTGGATATTTCAAAGTAGGCGGCGTGGAGAGTAGTGTTGGTGGATGCGGATGACCGTTAACAGATGCGGCCTCCGTTTCTGAGTTGTTGGTCCCCATTCTAGGGCGCATCGAGCTCAAGACTTGATCTCCATTCTCCAAGGGTTGAAACCTGCCATCCATAAATGGGCTTTCTGATGGCGCAGGTTCCTCCGCGAAAGTCGAGGCAGTTCCCGGCCTGTCGTCACCAGTGGGTGTTGATTTTGCAGATTTAGTGTCGTTTTTCTTGGTAGGAATCGGAGTAGTAGACTTCGTAGTAGGTATCAAACCGAGTCGTCGACGTATACTCATCGACGGAAGTACACCTAATGGAGTAGTACTAGCGAGATGGTAGGTTTTCTCCCCTTTCTTTGAGTCGAATTTGTAGCTTGGAGTTGGAGGGGGCAATTCAGGCTCGACCCACGGCTCGTCCCATCGTGGGGGGCGTAACTGTGTGCCGGCTAGTGTTGTTGATTGATTGCTGGGCTGCTGATCTGGGTGTTGTGCGGATGTCTTTGTCTCCTGACCATACAGGGACTCCGGAGACGGTTCCGTAGCGCCACGCGCGTTGTGTGCTGTTTTTCGTTGTTTCCTAGGTCTTGTCGCGTCCGAGACGGATGAAGAAGGAAATGGCAAAGACGAATCTAGAGGCGTGGAGGGGCGAGAGGTATTGCGGGAAGTAGCGCGGGAAGATCGGGTTTTAGGAGCCATTTGCTTTCTCTGCGAAATTACACGGCTCGCGACGAGGGTTCTTGGGCTGCGCGGCAGGAGTTAGCTCAGGGACACAGAAGTAAACAAGGCGGAAGGACCTACAGGAGAGGAATCCCAAGACTAGCCACAAAATTGCAACTGATTACTAGGGAATCGTGGTGTGGCCGGCGGGTGCCTGGCGGGTGTTGAGGATTCGAGCGAGAGAAGGAGCAAGCTTTGGTGGTGGTGAGCGAGATTTGACCGGCCAAGTCACACGGTTTTCCGAGGGGTTTGGCCCCGGGAGCAGCAGCCAACACCCACAGTGGAACAACACCAAAAAACACGTCAACCACGACCTGTTGATCTTGGGCCTGGAAAACTGTAGGATGGTAGACCTCGTAGCGAAACACAGGCTGGATTATCTATTTGGTGAATTTTGGCGTTGTGGAGGTCGTTTGGAGGTATGGTGCTTGGTCAGGGGCTCTCAACTCCCGGGCTGAAAAGGATGCAAAGTTGACAGGATTTGGGGGAAATAAGATAATGAGGAGGATTCTGAGAGGTAGGTGGAATTATCGATGCATCCAGTTTATTCTGGTTTAAAGTGATTGATGTTTGATTGATGAAGAGACAAGAATGGAGTTGAGGGTCACGGCAAGTGTGGAATGTGGCGCCCAACAAATAGGGAGAATATTATAACGAGTTGGGTGACAGGGAGATTCTCTCGTGTTAGAAGCTCGCGGAGAACGGCCTCACAGTTAAAAACCGATGGCTTTGAGATATTTAATAGGAGTTTTGGCTCTCTAGTAGAGATGGGCTAGTTGTAACCCTTTCAACAGGAGAGAAGTGCCGGGGCGCGCTGTTGTGTGGGAAGGGAAAAAAAGGGGATGCGTAAGTAGGCGGGAAAAGAGTGTGTTTTTCTGGAGGAGGGGAACACAGGAGAGAAAAAAAAAGAGAAGCTAGAGACGAAGCTACATACGTGAGAAATCTCGAATGATTTAGAGGAGACTGAAGCTGGACTGGACAAGGTGCAGCAATCGAGGGAGAAACCGCGTCGTTGCTGGTCAGAGGTCCGAAGTGCAGATGAACCTTACAGGGGCTCGAGAAGAGATTGTCCCAGATGAGTAGACTAGGGAGTAGAGAAATATATGTAAGCGGGGTGAGTAATGCAAAAGCAACTCTGAAGTTGTTGGAAGTTCAAATGTTGGATTTTGGAGAATCAAAGTGAGCAAAAGGGAGAATTTTCTAAAACCCTAAAGGGGTCGGACGCCGGAACTTCCCACCACCACCCCAACAACACAACGCAAAAAAGTTTTAGAACAATGCAACAAACCACACCCCCGGCAAATAACACTGCGGAGCCTCCCTACAACACAAGGGGAAGCTGTCCCTATTCATTCACCTCCATGGCAATGAATGAAGAACCTTAACAAAGACGGCGATGGACGCGGAGGGGAAGAGGGGTTTTCAATTGAATTTGCCCTTCACAACTACTATTTTCAGTATGCTCTGTTTAAAAGAGAAGTATTGTGGTATGGTCCATTCATGTATATGCACTAGGTATTTGTCCATAAAACATATTATAAACCCATTTTCATCATAATATATGAGAAGTTTTCATGTTTTCCTGATCTTGCTGCCTAATCAGCTCCCGCCACAGAGCCAAAGAAACCATGAGAAACAATGTAAACAGTAAGGTGAAAATGGGAGGAGATATGTATGCATCTAGAAAAGACCCTCATGAAGTAAAAATAATAGCATAGCAAGCAAGTAAAGTAAACTGCATTCCCTTATAGCCTGCATGGTCTTAAGGACCTAACCTGCCCGTCGATGCCACTTAATATAAGAAAGTGAGAACAGTGATGGCTTGCCCGGTGGATTTTTCTTCTTGTTAGGCGCACACCGCAACTACCGCAACATAAAGCAACCCCTTTCCCTTGCGATTCAGACTGCCTCCTCAGTAGGAAAAAGATAGCATCAAATTATCTCGCCTTTAAGGAGGTGAGCTCGGTCCGCATCTCAAGACTAGCAAAGGATAGACAGTAAAGAACCGTTGCGTCTACTCCTCGTCGCTGGATTCTTCGTCCTCCTCATCAGCCGCAGCAGCCTTCTTGGCAGGCTTCTTCTTCTTCTTCTTCTTGTTCTTCTTCGTTCCGGTGGATCGCGCCAACGGTCGCTCGAGGATCTTCAAAATCTCCTCATCTGTAATCTTCTTATCTGACTGAACCTTGGACAGGTCAAGGGGAGGAGGAGCTGCCACCCTCGTCAAACCATTCTTGGTGATTACTGCAATACGGATATTAGCAAGCAGAACCCCTGAATACCTCAATCCTTCCCTAGAAAAAGAGGGATTGCACATAAAGGAATTACAAAATATCAGGTTTAAAACGTACCAACAGTGGTTAATAATCTCGACACTGGCGAGCCATCAGCCTCTCCAGCAGGGTCATATTGTCGAACAACCCCACCACGAACACACTCAACAACACCAACCTTTCCAGCCTTCTCATCCTCAAGCTGGCGAAGACTGAACGGGAAAGTTCCAAACCTCCTGACGATTTCCGATAGCGTCTGCCTCGAGCTCGGTCTCTTCAAGATATACGTAGTGGTGGTACGGCGATGTAGAGTAGGCCTGCACTCCAAATTCTTGACCTTTCCAGATCCAAGACTAAGACCGACTTCGACACCCCACGCCTCTCCAACCTCTGCAGACCCCTCCCCCTTAATGCCCGCAGCAGGCGCAAGAATAATTTTCTTTTTCCCCTCGATCTCATTGTGCTCGAACAACCAGCTAGTCGTGTTCTCCACCAAAGTGCAACCATACGATTTAGCAACTTTCTCCAAAAGCGTCGAAATGACAGATTGGGTGGGTGGCTTTGCGGCTGCGACCTGCTTTTTCTCCTCGTCGGAGCCGCTTGCGAGGAGCCCCGGGGGCACCATAAGCCTCAGAAGCAATTCGTTCGCGTAGTATGTTGCCACCAGCAAATCTGCCTCGCGGCCTGTGACTTTTCCGTCACTGCCTACAACAATTGTGTCGCAGACAATGGTGCCAAACCCGTCGATTTGCGCACCTAGCTGAATTTTGACGACCTCATTGGCCTTGAGTGTTGTAGCGGCCTCCTCCGCATCCGACACCAATGGGGTATACGGCGTGACGAACGAGCTCGGAGAGATGGTGGTTGGGTGGGATATGCCTGGAGAGCAAGCAAATATATGCGGACGACGAATTGGTTATTTTTCTCGTGATTCTGTAATTGATGAAGGGGTGCGTATATAGGAGGACCGGATTGAAGAAGCGATTTTCAACATTGAATAATATTATATGCACATACCCTTGGGGACTTTCTTGCCCTTGTAGACCTTGGCAACTTCTTCATCCAGCAGCTTATCACCCCTCTCGCATATCTCGACCACCTTCGCGCCCTCAACACACCATCCTATTTGTAGTAAAGTCAGTGTCTGGGAGGGGCGCGTTGGTCGAGTGGTTCTGCTTGGAGGAATTGAGCAGACGACATCTTCTCAGTCGTTTCTTTTTCTTCCTTCCTTTTTCTTTCTTTTCTTTATTCTTCCTTTGCTTCGGAAGATATTTAGAAGAAAGGACGAAAGCGGAAACACTTGAAGGAGGATGAATATAGGGGGAGGGACACAGCACCTGTAACAGCCTCGAGGACTTTGTGTGAGATTTGGGCAGCGGTTTTGTACTTTGTCAAAGTATCCGGGTTGTTGAGGGTGTAGTCTGTACGTAAAGAAAAGGTGGTCAGTCAAATCAATGATGCAATTTCGGGCACAACCGTTATCCTGGACGTGCAACTAGTTCATAAATATTTTGCACACAAAGAGAAAAGAAAATACGAAAAAAAAAAAAAAAAAGCACAAGCAGGATAAATGACCCAAATATACATAATACCCCATGTTAAATTAACGGGTTATTAAGCTGATAAGCTGATGGTACCAGCATTCGACAACACCGGGCAATTCATTGTCCTGTAAGTGTGCGTGCATAGAGAAATTGCAGTGGTCCAACAAACAATACAACTCACCAATCTCGGTAGATTCGGCCATTGCGGAGTAAGTGTCCTCGCAGAGGATGCGAGGGATAAATCGAAGTCAAGATATGAGGATTTATAGTATGGACTGGCAGCTCGTGTCGTGTGTGCGTATACCAGAAGGAGATTGTTTTAAAGAAAGGATTGTTGTCGCAAGCTAGGTGTGTGAGTG
>JAFEJD010000113.1:0-11761 GCA_018296065.1 Blastomyces percursus | reverse complement strand
TTTTTTTTTTTTTTTTCCCATGTAGAATTATCTATTAATATCTATTGTGAAAGAGGAAAAAAAATTGCACCACCCATGTGCACCACACTCTATTCACCAACTTCCTTACTTTCTTTCCGGCTTTTGTTGAATTAAATGGCTTTATCGCACACACAGCACACACAGTTCGCCCGTGTACGCTTATTGAATACGTGTCGGTTGAGCGGAGCGGCCCATGGTGTCCCAAAATTCATGCTTCCTCAAAGCATGTACGTCACTGCTGTGCTGCCGCTGCCTTCTAGACAGTTTTCTTCTTTCTTCTTTGGTTGAGCGAATTAATGCATATGTTTCTTAGAGGAATCGACGTTGTACACGTATTCCTGCATGTGCCACAAGAGTTCCTCCTGTTTGTGGGTACTGATTGTGGGGGGGAAGAATAGACAAGGAAGAAAGTTCGCCAAAAGTCGTCAAGTCGCTTCATTGGTTGAGCCAGTTATTTCCGTCGCTAAGTGGGCTGGCGCCTTGACTGCTGTAAACTTAGAGGGGAGTATGTGAAATGCTCTAGGGTGTTGTCGTTAGGGTGGGCTTAACGGTTGCCGCCCAATGGCGGAATCAGCCAGGTGGTATGTCAGGGAGTAATGGAGGTACATGGACCGGAATGATTTCAAGTTCACCATTAACCTGGTCCCCACTAGGAGCGCCGTGCGAAAATTCCGGTGGTGGAGGAGATGCCTCTAGTAAATGTGAAGAACGTTCTGATGAAGGGCAGCCATTTCGGTCGGTGTCTGCCGATGCCGATTCCGTACCATAAGTAATACAGGAGCCTCTCAGCAGGCATTCATCCATCAGAGATGCAGGTCCGTCCCTCACGGCCAATCCAATGGCAAGAACGAGTGCAAAGGAAAACCTAGCCCATACTTCAAACGGTCTCTTTGGAGGGGGTTCTGTAATAGCTATGGGATGTCCGTTTGTGGAACATCTCATTGGGGTATGGGTTAATACTGACGTATCGTCCGACGAAATGATAGTGGTCTGTTTGGTTGGTGTTTCTTCACGGTGAGAGGTACGGGGGCGTGTTCTAGAGCGGTACGAGTGCGTTGGACCCCTGGAGTTGGTAGTGGATGCCGCGTCATCGTTACTATTGTCGTAATGAGTTCGACACTGGCGTTTGTTGTTGAGCCATTGATTTCTTGGTTGGCCGCCTAAGAACAGACCCAGGACCCACCAGGACAACTTCCCAAGGCGGTTCCAGTTTGCATGCCATGCATTTGCAATGATTCGCCGAATCAAATTTACCGGGTTAGGTGCGACATCCCAGATGTAGTGGTAGAAAGGGTAGAAGGGGTCTTGTCTGCTGTCAAGCGATGGGACAAAATTTCGTGGCGCCGGATAAATCTTACGGAGCCTTGCAATCTTCGAATCTAGAATCGCCATAGGAGTAATATCCCGGTCAATTTCGCGATTGGTTCGGGGTCCTACGCGCATTGACGAGTTGCTTTGGCGAAGCTCATTCTCTAGCGTGCGTGGTGCCACTCGCTTAAGGGGCTCGTTTTGAGTTTGACTATCGTATGCTGGGGATTCCATCAGAGTGCTTGGATGGACATCGTCGAAAAATATGTGAGGTGATGATCTTGTAGTCGAACAATCATCCAGGTCAGTTTCTAGAGGCGCAATTCCCCCGGACATGTTATGACCATTGATGGCTTCATCGAACGTTTGATATCGATGTGATTGTCCCTCCAGAGCACGTAGGGTGTCCGGCTCTACCCAAGTTGAGTTGGGAGAATCGTGAGCACTAGTTGGGCGCAAATGGAAAGGGGATATGGGATCTGTGGAGAAAGAATGGCGGTGTATTCGGCTAGGTACATGCGGTGAGGTAGCGGGTAGGATGAGTGGCTTCAATGTGCATGAGCCTGGAGGGAATCGCCTCATCCTCCTGTGACGACTGGAAAATTTCCCTTGAATCTCAGGCGACAGAGGAAAAGAGGTTCCCCAATGGGATGGGTTTGATGACGCATGGGAAATCATGGATGAGCGTTGTGAGTCTGGCGCGCGGGTAGACGGAGGGGAACAGGAATCACCCACTCCAGAATCGAGAGACATCAGTTCGGCATCATCCTTCTGTTCAAATGTTTGTGGGGGCGAAACGTAGGGGTGATCAGCGGCATGGTGGTAGTGAACAGAAGGATCTGTTACGGCGTTTGAGCTGGGTACCGAAAGAGGTTGGAACAGTGCTTTTCGAACGGGAGACAAAGGAATCTTGGAAAACATAGATCGAGGCCTCGGAGTATGATATATACCGTCCGCCTGCGGAGAAGAAGCCTCAGGCACAAGATTCAACCCTGACGAAGGTTCCATCCGCGTTGGCGACTGAGCCAAAAGCTCCGTTAACACGTCAATCCTCCGCTCCAGGCTACGGTTCGTCGCATTAACCGCTTCCATGTTTTGTAACTTTTGGGTTGCCATTTCAATTTCCCATTGCTGCTCATGGATCTTATTTTCTTTAATTTCGACAAGTCTCTCCAAAGAACGAATTTTAGCACGAAGCTCTGATTCTTTGTCGATCGTATTGCGTAATTCGTCGTTCAATCGAGTTTCGAATTTGGTCTCCCATTCTAGCAGCTCTTGTTTTAATATTTTATATTCTGCATTGAGAGCTTTGAACTTTGCTGCTTGAATATTCGTCGTAGATGAGTCTATCGATTCGACACGATTTAACGAGGTGGCAAGCTGCTCTTCTAGATGTTCTATATACCTAGAAAGCTCGAGATCCGAGTTCCTGTTTGCAATATTAGTTCGTCTTTTTGGGCGGTCAAGGCTGCTGAAGGGTGATGACCTCCAAGACGTTTTTCTCGATTTCGATGGCATATCTGTATCACTGTAATCGAAAGTGTCCAGATTAATAGGAGGCCCTAATTGCCCGCTACACTTCGAAGGAGAATAAAGGGGGAAGTCATTGGTAGATGTAGGTGGGTCCGGAGAAGGCAGATCATGGAACAGAGAAGCTGCTGGAGGCCGTGGAGACTGACGATACCTCCTCTGCGTAGAGTTATTGATTTCTTCAAGAATGCTCGAGCGGCGCGTGTGTGATGTAGTCAGCTTTGAGAGATGGCAGCTTTGATCTATGCTGGCAGTATCATCAATTTGTTTCTCTATATGTTGATCAGAGGCCCCCGAAAGCGATCGACATCTCGTGAAAGGGGTTGTTGCTTTTCGTGACTGGAGTAACGCGCCACGAAAACCTGCGTTTCGAAGTTGGAGCCGTCGATTCTGGGCGCTGCAAGGCTTTTCAAGCGGGTGTTGGGGTGGGGATATGGACGAAAGGCGGGTGGGGTGGAAGATACTGGTACCACGGGAGGAATGTGGTCGTGCAGTTGTGGTGGTGTTATTGTTTGGGACAGTATCAGAGGGTGGTGACAAGGAGGCTGCGGAAATCGTACAGGCATTAGGGTCCATGACGGAAGCCCAAGAAAAGCCCAAGATAACAAATTATTTTTAACACAGGCGCCAGAACCCAGCTCCATCACAGCCCCGAAACATGTGAGCGAGGACCAGAAGCATATGGCCAAAGGGGGTTTTGAATTAGTAGAGGGGAGCGCACGCGAATCTGAAATTGGACCGAGGAACAATGGAGGGCAAGCAACGACCCCTGGATGACCAAATCTTGCGCAGGGGCCAGAATTATTTGCATGAGATGCACTGGATATTCCACCGCTTCCAGAAGTTCTAGTGTTGTTTAGGAGTGGCCAGGTTGGCTGGAAGATCCCTTATCAAAGTACGGCGTAGGGGAGCAACCCCGGACGGCACAATTGGAGACCAGGTTGACTGGGTCTTGCAAGCTATTTTATTTGCATCACAGCCCAATGTTTGTTTTCGTCGGCCCTCTATTTTGCCATCCAAGATGTCACCTGTTGTTGCTAGGGTAGTGGAAGACCCCAACGCCGGCCAAGCAGGGGGTGGCGTGTTGAAGACTTGGCTCAAGTTCGGGCACGGGGTGGGGTTTGTCGATGAGCCTAGCAAAACGCTGAGTTACCATATTGGGACTGGTGGTAGCCGCCTAGGGGATCACATGATATCGCCACAAGCTCCGCTTTCGGAAATGATC
This sequence comes from Blastomyces percursus, assembly GCA_018296065.1. Classification (NCBI taxonomy): domain Eukaryota; kingdom Fungi; phylum Ascomycota; class Eurotiomycetes; order Onygenales; family Ajellomycetaceae; genus Blastomyces; species Blastomyces percursus. The sequence goes on along the minus strand of JAFEJD010000113.1, from coordinate 7,677 downwards.
CAGGGTCGGCGTTGGGTCTGGGAGCAATTTCCATCATCTCGACAAACCAACCGAATACTACGGAGTACAGGGAACTGAATAATGGTATACAGTTTAGATTGATATTAAGTTAGTTATCATTATTTATTTATAACAGTTCGTCCCTTCGTCATATTCTGGAATCTTCATCCCTCTCTCATTCTTACTCCTTCCTCCTAAGGACAAGTCGAAAGAACCTAAGTATTGATATGCCTGGCCCTGCAACCAAATCCCACCAGCTCTCTGAGTTCCTTGACATCTTGGTATTACGCAATCTTCTATATCTGCTAGTTTTGGTCATGAGGACCGATAGAAACGGGTCACTGATGTCTCGTGAATGTAGGGCACGATAGTTAAAAATTTATGATGTGATCATCACGCTACAGAAATTCGAGCTTGAGGGAATTCAGGTCCCATTGACGTTAATATTCTCGCCACCGTCGGGGCTCGTGAGGGCCGAACACCTGAGGTATCATCTTCTCAATACTGTCAATTGGCTGAAGTTGCCGCCGTGATATCATGCTTGTGCTGTCAGAAAACCTTAAGAAGCATTTCTATAGAATGTGCGCGCGGCCAACTGGTCAACTAGGCGCTCCCTTTCGTACGATAAAAACTTATTTGCCATCCGGAACATTACCGTGCGGTTCCTCTGCCAATTAAGGGTTGCAAATCATATTTCTCAACAGATATGACCCGGGGTGATTGGTGAAAATCAGCTAATAATGGCATGTTTCTTCGATGCTGAGTGATTTCGAAAAGCGTCACATGCTAAAATCCAAATCGTTGGAGATGATATCACTAATATTGGCAGGTTGATACTTTTGGGGGTCACGCTGGAAGAATTGTTATCCGCGTAGAATGGCTCTACAAACACCATACCATATCATACCGAAACCCTAAACCCTTATGCAATGACATGCATTGAAATAATAGAAGGGGCACAACTTTACTCTCCCTTTGGCTTCTCTATCATAGCTCCCTTTCTTTCGTATTGAAGTTCCTGAGAGAAAGGAATGTGTAAAAAAATTAGAGAGAATGCACTGATTGTGTGACCCTTCTGTTAAAAAGAAACCGCATATGTGTATCTGTGCACCTGGGCAATGTAAAATTATATACAGTAAACTCATGAGTTGAGGCGGGGGGATAATACACAATTCCTCTCAAGCTTCAACTTTCAGAATTGTTATTACTGGCAGTTAATTCCAAGCTGGAATTCTTCTTTAGTTAAATGTTGGCAAGCTTGAGTCTTCAAGCTGCACATGCACCCACCTGGTTTCCTGGATAGAATGAATGGAGCTGTTAATTATCAAATAACATATTCCGAATTTTTCACATCTTTGTCAGTAATATAATAGTAAAGCAATTGAAGAACACTCCTTATAACGTATTTATGTTTTGTCGGTGCAGCATAAACCATAAACCCTAATAAGTAGTAATCCGTACAACGACCCGGGATTACTCAGCGAGAAAAATGGGAACTGGGTAAAAGCACCTGGGCATCTGTACTCTTCCCAAAAAACAGCAACTGATACTGGAGGTCTTTATACTTTGCAACGAAACCTTTGCCCGTGACGTTCTTTGCTTCAGTAATAAACCAACCTAAAAATAAAACAACGAAAGGAAATCATGGCTCAAGGAGAACTCAAAAAGTCGAAGGCAGCGTCCTCTGCCAAAAGGTACGCCCCTCCCTCCAAAACACATTTACAGTACGGTAGATTTTATGAAGAGAAGTAGCTAAGATATGCCCATCAACCTGCAGATCCAATGTCTTGGGGCCCAAAAAGGGCGCACGAGTCATCGCACCCAAGAAAGCAAGCCTGATCAGGCAAAAGAAGATAACGAAGGTACGCAAAGAAAAATCACCCCGTCAACTTCCAGCCCTATCCCGGCACCGAAGGGATTTTGGTTTCGTCAGAGGTCACCTACTTGTATAAATGGACATCATAAGAAGTAGGGAGGAGCCAATTCGGCAAAACCTTAGTGGGAAGCTGCGTGAATATAGGATTCTGATTTTTCATCTACCTAGAAAATTTCCTCTGGTCTAACCGCTCGAACGGAACGGGCCCTTGCTGAACGAGCGGGGCACTTGGAATTACTCGCTGGAGGGAAGAAAAGTAAAGATGGGACGGTGAAGAAATGAGGAGATCTACGGAAAAATTATAAATGGCGGAGATCTTGCATATGGGCGCTGTGCGGGGTAAGCAGAAAAATGGGAGCACCGAGACAACATCCAGCCCAAGGCAGATTTCAAAGTGTTTGGATACTCAATGCGCTGCTGGGAGAAAGATTTACGTACGACAATTATATCGCCCTGGGTCTGTATGACTTATATCGTCATCGTCATCGCCAGCCAATACCACCTTCGTCATGCTCTCCCCGGCATCGACTCATTTGAAAGCTTCGTCAAATTACCGCGATTGTGACATTCCTTCATACCACTCTCAATCACTATTCAAGGACAACCGATACACATATATCCAGTTTGCACATTTCACGCCACCCAACAAATCCCCCGAAATATAGACACATCTCCAGAAAAAAGCCACTTTCCGCCAAGGCAGAATCTTGGAAAACAAGAAAGCACTCGATTTAAATCGAATTTTGGAGCTACCGTATGAAAGTACTACGAACGAAAAAGCGGAGAGGAGGAGAAAATTGGGTGGTGACGTACGGGGACATACATAAGTTGACGCCGTGTCGCTCAGCCTCGTCAACCTCGCCTAAGCACGTGGCACGCCGATTGGATCAGGCATCATCAAATGGCTCATTATGCGTCGCATAAAAGCGGTTCATCTTCGTTGACGTGATAGATCTCGCGCTTAGCCACGGCGCATGTACGGTCTTTCTTATAGTCGAGATGTTGCTTTGGGAAATAGGGAATAGTTAACCAATTATGTTTTCTTTTTCTTTTTTTCCCACGTACTGCAGTATGCTTCATTTTTTCCTTTTCCCCTGCAAATCAGGACATGACGTCGTACGCTGGAAGGTAAAGACACCTTTGATAAATGAACCAGCCAGAAATCAACAGGCGTTCTAGCCTTTCTGGGTTGGCAGCCTGAGCGAGGGGAATCAACCAGGGCTATGGGGGGAAATCACATCTGTGGAAATATCTTACGAGGCTTCGTACGTTTCTCGGGCTTTCGGCCCGGTGGCCGCGATATGCATGCAGGAAAATGAAGCTTACCGGAATAGAACGCTCTTTTTTCTTCTGACAGCGAAGGTCGAGAAATGCAGCTATTGTGTGACTAAATCTATGTTCGAGACCAACCGTGTTGGCACGCAGCAGTTTCCAAACCGGTGTACAGGGAACATGAACAGAAAAGAATGCAGTATATTGGTTAGAAATGGCTAGAGCATTAGGATGAAGGATATATTGGACATTGGTATCGTAAATCATGAAGCTATATGCATGCGCATAGAAAAAGAGACATGAAGAATAAAATAGGAGAATGGGATATGTCCGTGTAAAGATGAGGTATGTAGAGGTAAGTATTCAAATATAAACAGGGAACAGCGGCTTTTGCGAAACGGCTTCTTAGGCTGTTCAAAGGAGCAGTTTTGTGTGTATGTTCACACGTAGCTAGAATCCTGCTCTGGCATGGTGCATGTGAGTATATATTAAAATAGAATTCAGGTAACAAGAAAAATGATCCATGGATGACATTCCCAGAAGAATAATAATCAGAACGAAGCACAATAGCGTTCTCCCCTTCAGATGTAGGCCAGGGAAAAGTAGAAGAGAATATTCACTTAACGAAAAAGATGGGGTAGGAGAATAATTCCATCCCCCAGCGCCACAATCTACTTGCAAAAGCTTGATATTCGACTCTGCACACCTGCTTCTCGAATAAGTTCCTTGCCTCTTGCCATCCAAGCATCAAACCCGTCTATTGAGGGGTCGGACGGGAAATCATCCCAGATACTCGTCGCATCTGCATAGGTCGACCACACCCCATTGAGCTCCGTCGGGGCCGTCCACGCAGGCAACTTCAACTTGACGGATGAATAATAAAAGTACAGGACCTTGCAGAGGCGGCGCACGCGATCCTCGTAGCGCTCCTTATTGGCATCTGGTGTCGTGCCGCCGTCACCCAGCAGTTCCCACCATGACACCCGCCACCGGAGGGTGAGCAGGATCTGTCCCAGCTGTGAGACAAATTTTATAAAGGAGTCGTAAGGAACGCTATCCCATTTGTTCTTGTTCAGGGCGTTTTGGAGAGCGCGGTAGCCGTCTACTTCGAGTTTGCGACAGAATATGCGGGAGAGTTGGGCGGCAAGGAGAATGTCGACGCAGTCTTCTGGATTATGGACGTCCATGGGTCGATCAGCTTGATCGTCAGATAGAGGGACAAAATCGTAGCTGGCACGACTAGGCATGTTGTTCCATTGGGATAGGAGGGACTGTATGTGCTACTCATTAGCTGTGCAATTGCACACCAAGGGGCTGTCGCTGGAAGGGCTTAGGCTTACAAAAAGATTGTTGACTGGATCGCAGTCCTTGACACAGCTTGTCCACTTGTTGAATTTTAGGATTTTGCGATCGATGAAATCCCCAAGGTCATAATTGGAGCTGTCTTCCGCTTTACTGAATCCCTTGAGGTAATTATAAATTTCATTTAGGTCTAACGTATATAGGGTACCCCAGGATTGACGAGCCCGGATGTTGAATCGTCCACGACGCTTGGCAAGGAGGTCGAGCAAATCTTTCATTTCGAATGTAACTGGGAGCTCCATCCTTACCCGCGTCGATCCGTCTAGGGTTGGATGATTGATTGCTCGTTGGGCTGGTACGAAGTTAGATGTTAGGAAAACGAATACATAAATCGAAGTGCAAATTGAACGGCGGACCTACAGATATAGTTGCACGTTCCAGACTCAACAATTTGGAAAAAGTCTGCTTTCACGCATGGCTGCTTAAAAACAACAGTTTCAGCCTCTTCCATGCATGTTCTGGCCTGCTCGACGCATGTGCCGCATGGGCTTTCACCGGAACACTAGTGGCTAACGATCAGAACTATCACGTAGGTGAAGGAAAGATATCTTATTACCTTTTTCTTCGCTAAACGGCACCATACGCATACACTTTTGTCCTTTCTGCGCATCGCGGCATTTCGCCGCCCGTCGAGGGATAAGGGACCATTGCGACGTGCTCTGGGCACCGCTGGGATACATGCTGAAGGTTCCAATGATCCTCCAAGCCCATCCTCTTGAACAATCTGTATAGCCATCGTTTTCACAAGCTTCTTGTCCACAGCACCCGTATTCCTATTCTTTCGTTTTCGGGTTGTGGTGGCACGGGTGCCTTGGTTCGTCTTCTGGGGCATTCCTCTTGAAGGCAACTCGGTTGTAGTCACATGTTTCGATCCATCTGGGGAGCGGAGCGCATTATTCGAGAAATGTTCTTTTACATTGTTCACAGGGCCGAGATGGTGGGTTTTGGGTGGCACTTCCTCTTCGGAGTGGCTGCGCCATCCCGTATATTGAGCATTATCTTCCCCCATATATCTCGAATTGAGAATGATATGTGTGGTGTGACCGGATGTGTGCATACGAGTCTTGTCTGAAACGGTCGGTGGCAACTTTTTCTTTGGTTTATCATGAGGTCTAGTGCCCTCCAGCTTGAATGGCTCGGCTGGAGGTATCATAGACGAGAAATCCGGAATTGATATATTGTTCGGATTTGCATCCAGATACACTCCACACATGGGAAAATCCAATTGCGACAATGGAAAGTATGAGACGGAGTAGTCCTTCGTCGTGCCATTCTCTTCACATTTTCTAGGGTCGTCGTCCGTTGATACGGTAGGTTCGTATGTCAGAGCAAAAGAAATTTGTGCTTCTTGTGGACTGGAAGGCCAGGATATGTGTAGATCCTGGAACCCGGCTTCTGGTTCATGTGCATGCTGGAAGCGGTCTTCATACTCACTGACAAAGCCGGTCTCTTGGTGATCCAAGGGTAAAGAGCCGAAATCTCTAGTCAGATCACTGAACCCCAACGCTGTGTTAATTTTTCCAAAATTTGAGAGCGTGGTACTAGGATATTGATCCATATCAGAAGATGTAGATAAATCAAAAAAGTGCCAGGGTTCTTCATTGATCTCTGGGCTTCCAGAGCCAAGCTTGATTTCCGGACTTCGGGCATTTTTGTCGAGGTTATATGCTTGTTGGGTGGTACCTGGGAGCCTGTTTAGATCGCCTTCAGCATTGGCTTTACTACTTTATCAAGTAAGGTCATCGTACTTGAAGTCAAAATCACCGACAAAACCACACCCGCCTGTCATCATTGTATTCTGTGATTCTCCAGGCTGATGGAGCAACAGAAATTCGTCGACATATGATTCTATGTCCGGGTCCCCTTGTATAGAATCATGGCTAGGGTCGAGCTCAGGGGTGTGCTGTGGAATGGGATTGTCCCACGAAGGCGAAATAGGATAGACCTCCGACATTTGTCTTGTTCAATAATTGATAGTCAATACTCGCTGCTTCTAGAGGAAGCTCACATTGCAAAGAGGGAATTGGAGGGGGCCCAAAATTTGCGTTATTATCTTTTGGTCCCTGCAGTTTCCCATTCATGGGGTATTCAAAGGCTGAAGGAATGCATGGGTACAAGCTATGCCCCCGCCCATTGCAAGGATGGTGCTTGTGGTACGATGTAGTGTATCTGAGGGAAATCTCACCTCTCACATCAGGGTCCGAAGTCATAGAAGGCTGAAGAAGGCTACCGAGGGTAAAGGTTCTCGAAGTTGGCCGGCAGTTAGCTACTTTGGGCAACCGTCGTTGCTGGGTTCCAACGTCAATTCAATTTCACTTCGTCAATGGAATGAAGGTCTCCATGCGGATGAAATTTGATAGAAGGGAGAGAGCAGCAAGCTAGGTGTAAGAGGAGGTGGGGTGGAATTGAGGGAGAGAGCAAGGGCCACGCTAAAATCCGAGAAGCTGGGTTTGTCAGGGCTTTAAGTCCCATGGAGGTGATCGATAACGATGATGCAAGAAAAATGGGTAAAAGCGGTTATGCACGTATGTATTGATATCCAAGGTGCGTGAAGGTCGGATTGGTGGAAATCATCCAGAGTTGAGGAGAAGTGAGGTAAAAACAGAAGCAATTGGAGGAAGAAGAAGAAGAAGCAAATTCTAGTCGAGTCATAAGATCTCGCAAACATCCATGCTTCAAAAACAGTGTCTTGGCTCAGGCCCTAGTCGCCAGCTAACAGTAGTAACAGAACGGCAAGATGGTCTGGAAGGGGATTTCGCGGCAATCATCTCGCTGTGTCCAATGCGCATCTCCAACTCCTAACCTGACGAGTGGGGAGGATCCAAGCTACCCGCGATTCGACGCAGAATGGGCGATGATTGTGACATCGACCCACAGGCCACGGACCACAGTCGAAGAATTGGGAAAAAGCGCACTCCTTTGCGGATTGCCAACGCGGGGCCAGCGAGAGCTAACGCAACGGAGTTTGACCTGCGTACGAGGGTTTTAGTTGTATTATCTCTGTTTATCTAGATAATATAAACTGTATAGCGATATGTGTGGGTCACATGGGTTAGGGCTAGTTATAGGAACGCTAACCTAACACCAACCCCCATGCTACACAAGCCAGCTAGCCCACATGGCCATGAAAGTGCTCAAATCATCCAAATCCGCAATAATAATTAATT
>JAFEJD010001125.1:0-22080 GCA_018296065.1 Blastomyces percursus | reverse complement strand
AACAAACCAAGCCCTTAAAGATCACGCATGGTGGTAACGCCCAACCAGCCGCACTTGTTGCCTCAATTGTTGTAACCCATTCACGGTTCTACACAGATAACTGCCGAGAACTCTGCACGAGGGAATGACAGGAATTCCATACAGGTAGCAGCTGAGGACTCTATACAAAGGAATGATGGAGAATATACACAAGAGGCCAATAATCCTGTACGTGAAAACGAGCTCCTAATCGCTGTAGTGTATGCAGGGCTCTTGAGCATACTGCTCGCAATTGCCCTCGCCTTGGTTAGCAACCCATTCACATTGATCATGCACATACAATATCAAATAAATCAATTTGTTGGTCAATTTGGGTGGCTGACCGAGTTCGCGGTGTGACCGAGTTCGTGCTGAAATACGTTAACTGTGTAGAATCCTTATCATCTTCTTTATCTGTTCGTACGCGCTGAGCTGCACCTCCATGGGGAATATATGTGCTCTTTCTTTTCCTTCGCTGTGATTGTTTCTCGTTTGTAGATCTAAGCTCCATATTTTCTCGTGTAAGGAGAACATTCTTAACCATAATTTCTCATAGTTAAGAAAGAGCTTGTCTAGAAATCGATTGGTTGGACTTGAAAGAGGCTCCGTACGGTGTTGCATTTGATTTTGAAACACTGCTGCTTGTCTTCGCACCTTTGTAATATCCTTAGGTGTTTTTGGAGTCCAGGAGCTTTCGGAGCCATGTGAAGTAGTAGGTGGAGAGAAGTAGAAAATTGAAGTCTTGATAGAACTACCCGAGGATCGTATGGAACCAGCCCAGTGGCTTTAAATCCACTTTGTATAGTTTGCTCCGTGAAGGTCTCAAGATGAGCATCCCTATATAAGCCCAGGAAATCCAGCGTATCCACATGATTGATTCCACATCGTATTTGATTCTCAACCTTCCATCCGTACGATTGCTTCGGGGGACCGAAACAGCTCACATCCAAGGGCTGTGAAATATGCGAGGAGTGAGGAGGCATGTATAGAAGAATAATCTGATTCTCCATACAATAGGTATCAAATTCTGGGGTAGCATGACTTCCATGGCTGTCCACGATAAGTAATCGATATCGTCCCTTCGTACGGGGCCGGGTTTGTCTGTCGAAAACCTCTTTAACCCAAAACAGTCCAAGCTCATCATTGGTCCATCCATTTGGACTATTCTTCACAATCCAAGTAGATGGCTGGTCAACCTGGTCTTCGTATGATGGAGTCGTCTTTCCCTTGAGTATATACATCGGGTCTAGGGCCCATCCCATGGCATTGATTCCATTTATCACCGTTGCCCATTGTCTATTTCCAGACTGTAATAACCTCGGACGATCTCTTCGCTCAGAGCCGGTGATAACCACACAGGTTGCAATTATTCCCATCGCAAACCCAGTCTCATCCATATTGTATGTATCATCTGGTAGAATGCTATACTCCTCAATGATTTCTTGTACAAGTTGAAACCACTGTTGCATAATCATTGGGCTTTCCCAAAGAGCGCGTTTGTAGTCGAATTTTCGTATGATTTTGGAGTTGATTTTCTCATGCCGTTTAATGAAACGTGTCACCCAATTGGGTCCAATAGGGTTGGGTGTTTCACCTCCTCGCTTCTCAAGAAGGAGATTGGCCGTGCTTCGTACGAAAGAAGATCGGGGAGGAAGGCCGCGTTTATCTATCGAGAGAATCCACTGCACAAGAACGGTTTCTTCGGAAGGTAGTAGCTTTTGTTTTCTGAGATCGGTGGTGGATTTGTTCGTACGGGCTGAGATAATAATCATTTAAGCTTGAATTAGGAACATTGTATAGCCTGGCAGCTGTTTGCTGGCTTAGTTTCTGATTTTTGACGGCTGAAGCAGCCAAAATAAGTCGACTTTCACTCATGATTGCTGAATATATGAATGTACGAAGGCTGATGATGATGATGAATTCTTTAACGCCTAGAGGCACGTCCGCAGCTGACTAAGCAATACCGCCCCGGCCACAAAACCTCCCTAGGGGTATCAGGCGCGCCAACCTGACGGAGTCTAGTCGGCCGAAGCCCTCGTGTATTATAGTTAGAAATTAGTGATAATACTAATATAATGATGATTTTATTTTGTTAATAACTATTTTACAGTGATTCTATAACTTATTCATTATTATATTAAGATTTGCAGTTCAGCAATGACGTTGCTGATTTGGCATGATAGAACAACTATTCTGACTGTATAATAAGTTTACGTTTTTCCGGTAAGGTAGGTGGTAGTTACGCAGTTTGCGACGTCATCTCTTTGATCCGATTTAAACTCTATGGAGAAAAGTGAGCTGACAACTACAAACAGGTGGATCAAACGTGCAAGAAAAGTCCAAGTACACAACCTGGGAGTGATCACGTCCTCGGTTGTAAACCTACAAGAACAGCATTGAGCAGCCTCCAACCCACCCTGCACTATGTCGCTATCTCAGAAACTAATTCCCACACCAGGAGTTACGCTGTGTATGTCGACTATTCCTATAATGGTTCTGTGCATTGATCTCACCTATTTTCATTGGCTTCTGAGCATGGTTATTTCGCCTTTTTCATCGACAGTTGGGTGCGCTTATTCCTATGCTGCGGTTGGCTGTCTGCCGCATCCATGATTGTACCATTCTCAAGGTCACTTTTCGATTCAGGAACAAACTACAGGAAACTGTGGGAAGTAGAATCGGAAAAGGTAGTATACTGCCTGTTGGCGGCCCATGATCCAGCCCAGATGTTTAGATGCCTGGGCCCGCTGTCCTCGAATACAACACCGTTTAGCCCTCCCTATCATATTTGTGGATTTTAGTCAAGTGGTAAAATGTAGAACCAATATCCTTCTTCTTTTCCGAAACACCGTTGGCAATTCCGTTCAAATGTATGTGCATGGGGCTTAAATAAGCGCGAGCGAGTAACTAGCCCGACAAGTTCTGTAGGTTTCCCAAGCAAGTAGAAATAGGGATGTTTATAGAACGATATACCACACGCCCGAGTATCCAAAGATAAAAAAAGATATAGAAATGATAATGAAATGGAAAAGAAAAGAGAAAATAATGCCAAATCTACATAATAGGGCTTTCGTTTCACCGCCCATGCATTTCTAACCCGCGCCAATATGATGCAAGACAAGAGAAACACTGAAAGAAACCAAGGGGTATATAAACGAGGAAAATACAAAAGAACAGAGCCCCAAAAAGGGCCAGTCGCAAGGAGGGTATACAACAACCATCAAACAGGATCATCAACTCTCTCCTTCATTCCAACCATTTCATACTCTCCCCCGCCATCCCTATTCCTTCCACGGCCCCTGCCTCTCGACAATCCAAAAATACCACCTCCGTCACCACCGTCCCCATCTCCAGTGGCACCATCGCTTGATCGATTCGTGCCATGATTACCACCACCACTAGCTGACGATGCATTTACAGTGGACCCGCCAAAAACGATGGGTTGCAGTTCCCTCCACCGACAAGCCCACATGCCCAGGAACGTCATGAGCGCTGAGCTAGCTACCTGCAAACCCCACCAGAGCCAGTTTGTGGGGAGCGCATGAGTGTAGCAGGAGGTGATAAGGAAGTGTATGAAGTGGATTGTGAGCGCAAAGTCTGGAATTAGTTTCGAGCGGGAGACCCAGAGAAGGAGGAAGATGACTCTGTTTTGCGCAACTGGTTAGTTACGTGGGGTGGTCTGGAAACAAATAGAGCAGGGAAAAAGTTGAGCGGATTTATAAGAACAGGGGGAAGGGGCAGATGGGTTGAAAGAAGAAATCTTTACCCGACAGCGCTATTAAGTAGCCAGGCGAGCCCGAGCGTCCATCCTATCGTCGTATCGCCGCTAAGGCTACGCCAGGAGAGTATTAGGTCGGGAGAAAAGGCGGTGCCAGCAACCAGGGCCGTAAAGAGGATGAGGATCGTAGCGCAAGCGTAATAGGCGGCTTGGAGGTAAACGATCTTAGTCACGATTTTAAGCGGAGGAAAATCAGTAAGAGCCCCCGCTCGAGGAGGTCTGCGACGACGTTGCATAAAGCCGGTGAGGAAGGGGGAGAAATGAGGGAGCAACGGGTTGTTTTGGATGGGTTTATGAATAAAAGGGAGCGCGAGACAGAGGCATTTCAGGCTACGGAGCGAACCCTTGCGGGTTAATGGAAGCGGTATTGTACAAGGAATGGGGCGGGGTAATAGCCTGCGTAGGCGGATGGATGTTTGTGATAAATAGGTAGTTGTAGGAAGTTTTGACGATTGTTCAAATGTTTAAAGTTGGCCTTGGCATAATCTGGGAGCCAGGAATCCTGACCATGTCCGAAATCACGTGATATCAAAGTCCGTGCAAAAGGGCAATGACGAAGACAACAACTTTTTAAAGAATATAATTCAAGAAACAAAAAATCACAAGTCGGCTCAGTTCATCGTATTATTTTCCTTTCGTCCATTCCATCCATCAGTACATTGACCTTATCTTGCTATATCCCTCTGTCTTCATCCCCCCTCGCCCTTCATACAACGCCAACATGGGTTGGTTCTCATCATCCTCCGAAACGGCCGCATCCAAAGCCGCAGATGGTGGCTCCATAGCCCCCGACCGCTCCTCACGACAACAATGTTACATTGCCCGCGACGCTTTCTTCGAATGCCTAGACGCAAACAACATAGTCGATGCGCTCCGGGAGGATAAGACGGCGCGCGCGAAATGTCCGAAGGAAATCCTCGACTTTGAAGGCGCATGTTCGAAGACTTGGGTGCGTTGCGATATTTTCCTTGTCGTACTCGTTCTCTTCCTCTTCCCTTATTTCCTTCTTTTTCTTCTTTTCTATATAATATCCGCAAAAGAATTCAATAGAACTGGCGACGATGGCTAATTCTTTATGCGAAAATCTTTCTTTTGCAATATTATAGGTGAAATATTTCAAAGAGAAGCGTGTTATGGAATATAAGCGGGATCAGACGATTGCGAAGATAAAAGCGGATGATGCTGCAATGGCTGCGGAGAGCCGGGCGGGCAGATAAAAATGGACGGGCAAGTGAGTGTCGATTGGTGGCTCTTCTGACGCTGTTAGTTTTGGGCGATTGCGAAGAGTACGGGCCTGTATGATTATAAATTGCTGGCCACCCCAGGATGGAGAGTTGTGGCCAGGAGGATACGGACGGCGTATTGTATATTATTATTGTTATTATCTCTTTATTTGACGACTTCTTACATATTCAACTCTTATGGGGCTTTATTCACTTTGGTATGCGTGCCTTTTGCTTCTAATATGACGCTTAATTAGATAGATATTGGACGGTTACGTCTTGATGTCAAGGCAGAGGAGAAGTGAGTGGACGCGGGGGAAGTGATATAAAATGTGTTATTAGATTTATGATAGTTGAAAGATGAATTAATTAATTAGATATTTACATCAGTGGTATATGTCTCATAAGAGTCTGTGGTCTGCACCCTGGCTTCCTTCTGTTGAAAATTAATTGCGGTTTGTTTGTAATCTGGTTCCAGATATTGCTTTTGCCAAACACCTGATCAGTCAAATGGCCCACTGCAAACAAGAATCACCTCACCCCAATTGCATAGATGACAAGAATGACAATCTAATTTTCCCATGTTTGCGAAACTGTGGGCTGAAAGCAAAGGGAGCCAAATCTTCACTGCTTCCACTTCATCAGTTGGTCCATGATACTTTGAACGTGTGGAGGCATCCGTGGCGTCGTTTGTGCAGGCGGGGGAGGGGGTGGGCCTGGTAGTTGTCCGCCCAAAGTTTGCGCCAAAAGTGAGGCTAAGTTCCGGTCATTTCTCCCGCTAGGAAACTGCGTTGGAAAGCTATATGCAGGAGGTGAAGCTTGTTGGGGAGCGGGGTTTGGAGGAATCAAAGAATTTTGCTGACGGGGGAAGTTGCTAAGTAGACTAGCAAGGTCGGTTGGGTTGCCCTGGGGAGCGTAGTGTTGCTGAGCAGCCTGGAGCGCGACGGGATTTTGCTGTAGAGCTCCGAGAAGGGATTGAAGTGCAGGCCCATCCAGATTCGAAATGAGATTGGTAATATTATTAGTAGATTGTAATGGACGCGAAATTTGAGAGGCCGCCGGCAGCATTTGAGATATTCCAGGAGGTTGCGTGGTGGGATATTTTGAGGCATTTCCAAGGTGGACAGTCATTGCATGAAGCACGACCTCTGCGGCAACCTTCAACTCAAGTTCTGAGTATTCTAGAAGTCGAGAAATTAGTAACGGTTTAAGTAACATACTTTCAACTTTCTGCTTCAATATCTTACCATTGAATTTAACATTGTCGATACCACCAGTGCGATCAAACACCTGTAGTGGGATTTTGCCAGAATACTGATTTGAGCGAGATAGCTTGACAATTGCTAACACTCCCTCTATTATTTGACGACGGACGACGGCTGCGAGAGATATTCGGGGGCTCAAGATTAGGACATCCGTTCGCAAGCCGCGATCTCGAAGGGAGTTTTCGATATGATACACGAAATCCCTACAAGATAATCGTGTTAGTATTAGGCCGATCCATACCATCGGCTGAGATTCTTACCTGTCAACATTTTCCAGGACAATTATTTGGACATCTGGTACTTGCCGTGGGGATCGTCTTGGGATAGGGAGGTCTGAATCTTTTTCATAGCCCCGCTCTCTAGGACTTGGGCTTCCGTATCTCCCTGAACGCATATAGGGAGACCTGGAACGACGCCTATCTCGACGTCTTTCATAATCCTCCGGGGTCCGGTCACGGAAGCGATGGTCATCTCGACGGTGCCCTCGTGGGGATGGCGTACGAGCTGGGCGATAATCATCGCGACGGCGATACGGCTCATCACGGTCCCTGAATTCTCTAATAGGCGGCGGCCTTCTAGGCTCCGATGCTCTGTCATATCGATCACCGCCTGCACGAATGCCACGGTTACTTGGTACACCCCTGATACCTTCAGGTGACCTAGATCTTCTCTTGACTGGTGGTCTCGATGAATCCGGCGCAGGAGCATTTCTCGCCGGTTTTTGGGGTTTTGAGATTTCAAGATCTGAATAGTCAATAAAAAGCCTCATAATACGCACTGATGAAGAAAGCGTGACTAACGAATCTTGCGTCCTCGTATAAATCCTCCTTGCTCTGCTTCTAATGCTCTGCGACAAGAAGCGGGTTCCAGGTATTGGACAAATCCATATGCCTGCTTAATCGATATTTGGGCGAGATCGCCGTATTTGTGAAATAGATGAAAAAGGTCCCGTTTGGTGACTCTCTCTGTAGGGAGATTTCCTATGTTGAATGTGAGTATAGATATCCCAAACAAACACGCGCTAGAGACGACAGAAGGAAGGATGGAAGGAAGGAAAAAAGAAAGAAAATAAAGAAAGACAAACTTACCAACAAACAATCTCGATCCAGGCGGAAATCGATCCCAAAGCCCTTCAGTAACATAAACGCGTTCATTATAGAGAAACTCGTCATATTTCTTCTGAACTTCAGGGGCCCAAGGCTCCTCTCTATCTCCTTCGCCGCGAAGAAACTTGAGTGTCACGTCGTCCAACCTATCACTTCGGGAGAGCTTAAGAACACTGGGTTTTGCTTGGTCGCTAGATGAATCGGGCAACTTTTGAAAACTTGCAATGGGGGGAGGGGGTAATCCATTTGAGGTGGATGAAGTCCCAGGTGCACCAGGGGGCACAACAGGGGGTGGTAGCCCACTAGGCTGGGGGAAACTACATTGACCAAACGGGGCAAACACATCTTCAGGTTGGCTAGGCAAGGGATGGAAATATTGAATATTATCAGAACCTGGTTGGATAGAAGGCTTTTCTTGGGGTGGTGGGCGGGGAGGGAGACCAGCAGACAAGGGAAGGGATGTGTCTGGGATTAAAGAGTTGGTCATAAAATCATCAGTGACGGTGGTAACGTCAACGTCTGTGGGAACAGGGGAAAGATTTTTGGCATCTGATAGGGTATTCATGGGTTTCTGGAAGCTGGCGTCTCCCTCAAGGGTGGGATTTGCCTCAGTTTCAATGTTATTACTATGGCCACCAGCTAAAGCTGGGGTAGATTCCGGGGCAGTATCGACGTCTGCATCCTTGCCTAGGAGCGTAGAGGATAGGTACTGGGGCTCAGATAGTTTGATTTCGGAAGGAATGGGACGGTCTGATTGGGGGAAGATTTCAGGTACGATTGATGCGGTATATGGAGGAACGGTTTGGTGGTTCACGTCAGTAGTTGGGGTTTCAAGAACAGGATACGGAGATTGACTCGTGCTGTGAGTAGCTGGCAAAGTCGATTCATTTTCTGTTTCTGTTTCTGGACGATAACCGACGTTTAAAGATCCAGAATAGCTAGCTGCGCCTCCCTCGCCCACGCCTATTCCGTCCGCACCTTTCGATCCTAGACTTTCAAAGTTGTGATGCAGCATCGCGTAAGTATGTGTTGTGACCCCAACCTGATCATTTACGACTGACTCAGTGTCTAAAGGCGGCGTTTTCTCGCGTAATAGTTGCTTGTATATGGGCGAGTCGCTAAAGGCCGGGTCCATCTGACTCTGCAGTAATGGGATATTGGTAGGTTCTGACACATGAAGTGGCCTTGGACTTTCCGGGGTGAGAGTCTTGCCACGGATATGCAGAACCTCATCAGGGATATTAGAACTCATGTATGCGGTTTTTGAGGTAAAACGGGGGGAGGCTAGGCAGACATCTGGAAAAGGACAAAGAGCAGGTTAAGAAATGCTGGCTATTCCAGGCCTGCAGACTGAAGAGGGGCAGAATAGACAGAAGATGCGAGGACCACAAGGAGATGGCGAGCGCAAGTAAGAAGAAGACATAGGGCCGTTAAAATACTTAGAAGATGCGTACTCGTGGTCTGGACGAAGCCTGTGAGGAAGCGGTGAATACCTGGTGAGTGGTGGTTAGCTCTGGCTGGATGGGAAGGAACTGGAAGAAAATAATCGCGAGCAGAGTCGAGGCCCCTTCTTGGAGCTCTCTAGCGCCTGTTTGCTTTGTTTGCTGGATGACGACGATTCCTCGGTAAGCGGGTCTGCCAAGCCTTGCCACGGGGGCTAACCGATCTAGGCTTTTTGGGTTTTTTTGGCAGGAAGTTTATCTGCGCCACATCTCTCGACAGAAGACAGCCCAGGCACGCTTTACGAGAAAGCTTCTACTTGCATATGGGGGTAGCAATGCGGCGGAGATCGTATAACAAAAGCTATATTTGTAACTTCATTAATTCTTGACATGCTCCAATTCCCCTTTACCTGCCTGAGAACTGCCTTCGCTGCTCGGGCGTTTCTACCAACCTTAAGCACAAGACAGCTTGCTTCCTCCCGATCCCCCAGTGCGCAGAAGTTTACAGACGAGAAATTGGGCACAGCGCGGGTTTGGCTATCTCAGCTTACTCCGAGGACAATACCGAGAAACATAGGCGAGGTTTCCTATAGCAGATCGAGTGGCCCCGGCGGACAAAATGTGAACAAGTACGCCAACAATTTTACCCACCCCCAATCCTCCCGCTGCGCAAAAAAAAAAAAAAGAAAAGAAAAGAAAAGAAAAGAGAGACACTCGACCTCTCAATCTCTAAGATTATGGAGAAAAGCAACTAGAATCATTTTATATTTATGTCTAATAATAATTGCCACCTAGGGTAAACTCGAAAGTTACGCTTAAGATCCCCCTCTCGTCCATCCTCCGACTAGTGCCACGAGCCCTACACGCCCAGATCCGGTCTTCACGTTACTTTGCGGAGCGCTCTGACAGCCTGGTGATACAATCGGACGAAACGCGGAAGCAAACTAAAAATCTCGATCTCTGTTTTGAAAAGCTCTGGGAGCTCTTGGTCATCGCGGGCAAAACGGCAATTCCGGGCGAAACGTCGCCTGAGCAGAGGAAGAAAGTAGAGGCTCTGTAGGTTCTCTTCTTGGTTATATCTGGAATAGACAAAAAAACATTTTCCTAATTCCCCACAGTGAAAAAGCCAATAATGAATCTAGAATACGATCTAAAAAGGCCCATAGTATGAAGAAAAGCAGCCGGCGGTCAAGCGGCTATGACGACTAAAAACAGAAAAAGCTTCCGTTCCATGCAGCTGTTGGACTGGGATATAAATGCAGCATAGGAATTGTACAATTAGGATGATCATTTGAATCTCATTACTATATCATATACCAGGGGTATTTGAAGGCAAATAACGATAATTCAACTCAATGAACCTTGATGATTTCGCAGGGTTGCCGTCATCACCTTACACAGTGCTGGGTCGATGCCCTCTGCTGTGACCAACGGTTGCAGCCAGGCGACAACCTCCTTCGGTAGGCTTTTGTTTCCAGCGGTGTTTTGGTTGTTACATTCTTTTAATCGACTAAGGGACGTGCCGAATGCCCGTGGGAACTGTGCGGAAGTTATCTCGATATCGGCCGTGGGAAGCATGATATAGCATATCTGCGCATGGGGACTCGTCGGGTCTGTTGCCATCATCGACTCGACAATGTGACTCAGCACCCTGCGAAGGCAGGGCGTCTTGGTAAACTCGGAGACCATGGTGTAAAAGTCATGGCCAATAGCGGTGTCGTTACCGAACTGCCTCATAGCAGCATCGAAAATTGCGATAGGGATAGCTCCCGCGAGAGCCGGTGTCGAGTTGAGATTTTCAAGAGCTGCCTCGTCAATTCCATCTTCCTTCTCAAGGCTTGGGTTGATATCTTCTTCCGTCACAACGGGAAGGGCAATTACATCCGCATTCGGATCCGCTGCAGAGTCATCAGCAATCGCCGACGGAGATTTTCGAGTAGCATCTAGACCCAGTATCTGCTGCCGCGTCGCAATCCGTGTGATATATATCATCTCAAGTTTAGCATACTGCAGCCAAAGTAGTTTAGAGCTCTTGCAAAATCTTAATCCCCGCTGCATATAACTGCGGGCCTGTGTCATATCCCCATGATCCTCCAGCGCATAACGGGCTGCGTATATCCATAGTTCGACCCTTGTAGGATGTAATCGTAGCGCGTTCATAAAAATCTGCCCCAGCTTCTTATATGCCTTCTGCCTCCGAGCATATTCGATGTACTGCATCCATAAGCTGATATCACCGTGGAACTTCTTTGTTGCGCGGTCGAGAATGAAAAATACCCGTCTCTGGCCTGTATGCATAGGAGATTTGACGCCTAGCCTTTTTGTCCGCTTTCTTCGCAGGGTGTCCAGGTTCATCTCATACTCGGCATACCGGGCGTAATCTGCAGGTTTGGGACCTGTCGCATTGATTCTATGCTCAAAATCGGATCGCTTTTTCAGAATCGCGGAAATTTCATCCTAAAAAAATGGGAATGGCGAATTTCGTACTTTGTTAGCATATGTTTTTGGAGTTGAAATTGCACGTCTCACACTTAGTTGGACCAGGAAGGCCGAAGTACCCTTGAAAATATCTTTTTCTTCTCGAACTCTTTAAATTCCGGCACAAGCTGCTCCAGATAGAAGCGCGCTTTATCGCTTGCTGTAGCCATGGCCTCGTTTAATAAGAGAGTGTCCCTGAGGGTTGGTTCTATCGTGGAGTACTCAAGTTCTTCCTCGTCGAAACAACTGAGCTCATTTATTTTTTGATATTCGGCCCCGGAAAAACAGCTCTGCCGGGAACTAGCCGCCTTAGGCCTAGACCTTTCTCCCGTCGCCAAACCATCTCTGGCTCCTCCCTCCCGGCCTTCAACAGACACGCTCTTTCGGACGACTTCAGGGGCAGTTGTCGGCTTCACCACACAGTTTCCCTCGTGCTTTTATTTTCTTTCTTCTTTCCTTTTCTTTTCAAGTTTATTTCTCGACGCTCCTTTTCTTAATTCGTATCATTTTTAATGGTTCCCTTGTTCTGTTTGTATTACATGTAGTCGCATTAGAGATCAACCCGCTCAACACCCCTCGCCAGTCTGTTCGCCCGCTACAACCATGGCCCCCAAATTCAAGGACGGAGATACCGTCGTGTCTGTCAGTATATATTCATGCCCACTATTATCCGGCGCGCGTGTTTACTTATGCTGACTTCGTGAACGAAGATTAATGGCAAATGGATCTCTTGGGCGCATACTGTAGCCGCCTACACTGCTTTCCTCGGAGCATTGATCGTTGGCATCTGGCTTCACTACCACAAAATTGTCCAAAATGAATATTACGGCTACCCACAAGAATGGTTCCCTTCAGTCTCGGCAACAATTGGTGATCGCTACCCAGAACGCTCCGTCTTCCAGCTATTTATTGCTATCACATCAGGCCCGCGATTTGCCCTCGTATTCCTCTGGTACATCCTCACTGCTCGCCCCAATTCTTCTCTGCCGAAATTCGTCGCTGGGGTAGGGCTATTCCGGACGTTGACTTGCGGCGGGTGGACATATATCACTTCAACAGATGATCATGATTGGCACGATATATTCATGATCTCATATCTGGTTGCTACACTGCCCTGGACGTTGGGGTGTCTTGCCTTAAGCCCCAATAACCGCCAGGCGGTAAAGTATCGGAAGGTTCTTGCAGGCGTCTTTTTCGGCACACTTGTGCCATTGATATACTACTTCATT
Source organism: Blastomyces percursus (assembly GCA_018296065.1). Classification (NCBI taxonomy): domain Eukaryota; kingdom Fungi; phylum Ascomycota; class Eurotiomycetes; order Onygenales; family Ajellomycetaceae; genus Blastomyces; species Blastomyces percursus. The sequence continues at coordinate 9,541 of JAFEJD010001125.1, read as the reverse complement.
CAGCACAAGGTCCACAAGGTCCCTGGTGGTAAGTCAACCACTGTTTGAGTTAAAATTTCTCCTATTTTCCTACTTAAGCTTCGATTCTAACGTTATAAAATTAGCCTACACAAAATACGCCTTTTTTGAATGGGCACTTGTTTTGTTCGATGTGGGATTCGATGCTGTTACGGTGCTTGACTTCGGGGCATTCGAAATCGTGGTCAGAGACGTGAAGGGTGTCAGCAGAGGGTATGTTCATTGGCTTCCAAAATAGACAAATGTACACTCTTTATATTTTTGTTCGCCTGGAGCGATGGAAATAGGTGTCTAAGAAATAATATGCAGAAGATCAAAGACCGCTGGAGACTCTGTTCTTGAAACACAGTACGCTTCGCCTTCTTCATTATCTTTCTTTTCCATTCTCCCCATGTTAACCCCAAGTACAGAAAGGATAAACCTGTTGGCCGTACTTTTGGTGAAGGCTTTTTCTGGGCAGAAGCCCTTGACGCGGCTGCTGATGTGTACAACGGCGTAAGATGAATGCTTAAAACAACTCACCCTCCCTTGAATATCGACTGATTAGTAGTAGTTCGTCTTCTGGTCCATTCTCACATCCCTCGGTGTTTTGGTGTGGTGTAAGTTTTGTCGCTGTTGTATGTCACCAAATGTGCAAAATGTTCCCCTAACTTGTGTTAGACTTCCCACTGTGGCATATGGGCATATCGGGCTACGAAGTCCTTGTTATGGTCTCAGTGTCTCCCTTCCTCCTATCCATTCCAGGACTCCGATCTTTCGCCGTACGCAATGTTCGCATCATCCACCTCCTCTCTCTCAGTGGCCTCCTCGCCTACCTCATCCAACGCCCCGAGTACCGTCTTTTCACAGTTGGGTTTTCAGTAGCTATGAGCTGCCTCGCCTGGCCAACAACGTGGTACGGCGAACGGGGCCAACCTACGCGTCTTGAGGCTCGGATACTAGCGTGGGGCTTAGGCCTCCTCGCGTCAAGCGTAGCCAAGTTTGGGACACACACTAATAATCCAATTTGGCCAATTATGCACCCAGGAAATGGCGGATGGAACAAAACTGCCTTCGTCCTTGCTCTGTTCTCCGTTCTCCGTTCAACTCGAAGAGTCACCACAAGCGGTGACTACTTCCCCGCCGCTGGTAAAAAGAAGGGATCTTCCCTGCTTGCCGCTGCGGGCCTTGGCGGCTTGTTTTTCGCTATGCATTCCCTTTTGTCAGACTCGAGCACTATGATTCTCTGGGTCTGGGAAGGTTTTCCCATTCGAGGACCTATCTCAGTCCCACACGGAGCATATACAATCATCGCGATGGGTGCGGGTTCGATGCTCGGAGTCTTCTATCCTCGCCTGTCAGGCTCATGGACGGCATTTGGCATTGGTTCCATTGGGGCGGCTGTGCTCACCTCCTACAGTCATTGGTTCGGCTACTACGGTGGTCTGATACTTGCTATCTATGTGATGGCAGTTTCGCCTGTACTTATCACCTCCGCTGTTCGCCATTCTCCTGCAACAACCTTCGGTCTTGGCTTCCTTGTTTACAACTTCATGGTGCTGTTCCATGTTTGGGTTGTTGCATACGCTTTCGTTCCCGGCGGTCCACTTGTGAGAGAGCATACCGATTGGGTCATGATGACTACAATGCTTCTCATTGGTGCTGGTGTATTCTCCGCAGCTATTTCGAATTCCCAGTCTACTTCAGTGAGAGGTAAGAGGTCTATTTCGAGCAACGGAAAGGCGCGGTCTTATTACGTCTATATCCTCGCCGTTCTCCAACTACTCTCAATCTCCATAGCATATCTTCGATTCCCCACCAACGATTACACCCCTTACCATAAAGACGAAAAATTGGTCACTGCTGGTATCTGGACTGTGCATTTCTCTCTTGACAATGACATGTGGTCTTCAGAGAGACGCATGCGGGACGCTATCAAGGACCTTGAGCTTGATGTTGTCGGCCTTCTAGAGTCTGATCTCCAGAGAATCATCATGGGTAACCGCGACACCACCCAATTCCTCGCGGAGGATTTGGGAATGTACGTGGACTATGGCCCAGGACCCAACAAGCATACCTGGGGCTGCGCTCTGCTTTCCAAGTTCCCCATTCTTAACTCAACACACCATCTACTCCCGTCTCCAGTTGGTGAGCTGGCACCAGCTATCCACGCTACCTTGGACATGTATGGTGAACATGTCGATGTCGTGGTCTTCCACTCGGGCCAGGAAGAAGATCCAGAAGACCGTCGGTTACAGAGCGAGTATCTCTCGAAACTAATGGCAGAATCCACGCGTCCCTTAGTCCTCCTTAGTTACCTCGTCACGAAGCCTCTTGAGGGTAACTATAACACATATGTTAGCGAAGCGAATGGGATGAAAGATATCGACCCAAGCGATTGGGATCGGTGGTGCGAATATATTCTGTACAAAGGAATCAAGAGAACGGGCTATGCGAGAGTGAGTCGGGGCACTATCACAGATACAGAACTCCAGGTATGTCCCTATATCTTCTCAGGTTGCTTTATACATGCTTTGCTAACATGATACGTGCTCTTAACTTTAGGTTGGTAAATTCATCGTTGGTCAACCGGAAAATACATCCAACATCCGTATTTCGGAGGAACATGTACCTCCCGCGCTAAGATTCCCAGCTCTCTTCCGGGGCCAAGGCGTACGTGGCCATAGGTATCATGTGTTTGACGAGCCGCGCTACTTCGCTTAAGTGATATAGCATTATTTTCTTTCGATTTATGTGTCTATATATTTCCCTTTTGTCCCCTTTTTCTTTTCAATATTATATTATTTTTATTCTTTGTCGCGTTGTGTTTTATTATCTCTCTTTTCCTTTTCCCCAGTCCACGAAATAGTCTTTTGTGTAGAGCTTCAAAGCGGAGAAGAAATAGAACAAGCTGTAATTGCTTATAATGCTCACTTATGACAGCCTTTTGCATAGACGTTTAACTAAAAACACGTGCCGTACAGGAATGTTTCAATCATGTGACCGCTGTGTGGCCAATTTATAGTACGCTGGGCCTCATAACGTCATTGCCCCGATCCTCTCCCGCTGCTGGTGGGGAGGGAAAAAGCAAGGCTGGAAGCAAGAGAGACCCAAGCATATACGATGTACTAAACGTCATAAGATGTCTCTTCTTAGCTTCCCTCTCCGCTTCACTCTTTGTTCTGCTTCCTATAAATACCGAACCGCCATCCCGCCTAGGCCCAGCTATCTAGTAGCGATTTGATTGATAGGAAACAAAAAGCAAAGAAGGCTACATTTTTCCCAACACATATTCCAAATCCTCAATCTCCCTCTCTCCCTTGTACACCCAAACTTGATATCTAGGTAGCTAGCGGCGAAAACAACAAGCCAGGTCGGAAAAAGCTACCATCCCCTAGGACTCAAAACCGCCACAACATCAAAGCTCCTTCGAAACACACGGGGAAACTACATCAAAGAAGCAACAATGTCCAAGTCCCGTATGCCAATGTACTTAGGCCTTGCCGCCGCTGGTGCTGGGGGGTATTATCTATACCGTGCCGGAGGTGATCCCAAGAGAGCCACCCGGCAACTAGAAAGTGGGTGGCCATATTTTCCCCAACCGCATATCGTTAGCTATAAAACATATGTTTGCTATTTGTCTTTTCAAAAGAACTAGAAATTCTTCGTACCCCCCATGCTAAAAGCAAATTATTGAGAGAAAGAATGTCGAGCTGACCAAGTGGCATGGGATGTGTTTTTCGATTGCTTTTATAGGTGATGCTTCTCGCGCAGGATCAAAAATCCGAGACGAAAGTAACAAGGCCTTGGGCAATGGGAGTGCTCAACAGATTGGAGCAAGGATAGATGAAGCGGTGAGTGTCTGAATAGTTCTTTTTGTTCTTTCTTTTTCAAAATCTCACGAGAATGCCCACACGTGGGACAGTTTATTCCTATTTACTTCCGTGTTTCTCTTTGTCTGCCAAACTCATAGCTAATGCAACCATCGGCCCCAAGCAGGATGAGAAGGCCACCACTTTTGCCAAGGAAGAAGCTGAGAGGCTTGGCAAAGCCCGTCATGACGTTGCCAGAGATGTAAATGCAAAGATCGACTCGTTCGATAAGACCGTTGAGCAGAAGGCGGCTGAAGCTAAGAGTGGAGTCTCCTCTTGGTTTGGTGGGAAGAAATAACAGCATGTGGTTAATGACGAAGGATCCGGCGATTTGAGAATCGTTTCAAAATGGAAAGTGTGGCCGAAATCTCGTTCCTTTCATTTCCTCCTTTTTCGAATTTTTCTCAAACTTTCGCTCTATGACTCCTGGAGAAATATGAGGCTTCAGTTTTTTATGCATTTTTACTTCTCTTATGTTTATTTCGTCAAACGGTTGAAATTCCAATCGTCCCATGTTATATAGTGTCCGTAGTTCCAGCATTATGTCGAATATGACCGTTTCATAACATTCCTTGCAGCGTGAAATGCGAAATGCATACAACAAATGACCCACAAAGGTACCTGACAACCAGTAACTCTCTTATTTATAATTTACAGAGTTGATGTCGGGAATTGGGAGAGTGTCTTTGTTGAGCGTCTATCATGAGCGAAGGCAGTGAGCTTTGTTATGGTTCTTGAATCGAAACTGGACGTCGGTTGTCATCACCCATGTCCTTCTAATGTGTCTGAATTCAGGACCAGTCAGCTTTTTATAGTATTAAAGAGGTTTCCAAATATTGAGGAGGGTCATGGCTATTTGATGGTCGCCTCCTCTTCTTTGATCCTAAAATCTATCCATGGACGGCTTCGCGGGAATGCAGATGCCAATTTAGCCTAATCAGGTAAGGCGTGTCAAGACCGAGGCCATCGCGTCAAGCTTCGCGCGCGTCGCGTCGACCACACGCATCCGGACCATTTAAAAAATGATCGTCAATAAAAACCCCCCCCTCATCCTTTATGTCTACATTCCGTAACTCTCAACCCTCTTCGTGCTCCTTTGAACATCCATTATCTTCTTCCATCCTCATTACCATATTTACAGAGTAGCTCCTTACCTCACAATAATTATCTTAATTCTCTATAAAACATCCCGACGGAAAGCATTATGGGCGCTAAGGTGCTTCACTGCCTCCCCTCGAAAGCTCCAGCCCGCCGCCTTCCACCACAGCAGGGCGCGATACAATCATTTGCGAAGACTACAAAAGCAGGGGCAGGGGCGGGAGTATCCGATGCCAAAGAGGCCCTTTCCTCGAAGAAGCGCAAAGTCGAAGATATCCAGGTCGAGATTAGCAGCAGCAGCAGCAATGAGCGGGAGAAATCATGCCATGAGGACGTCGTTGCAAGAGCGTCTAAAGTAGCAAGGCGGAGCAGGCTCTCTACCTTTGTATCTACGCCCCATTCTTCCTCTTCATCATATATTACCACACATTCGACATCTCCCGCAACCCCGGCGGAGAGTATCAGTCCGCCCACAACCGATACTAGCACATTCCAGCAAACTCTATCCGATACCAATACCGACACCGACACCGATGAGATATTAGATAATAACGAGGACGACCGACCTAAATCTTACTACGATCTCACAACCCTACATTCTTCTTTTCTTACCGCCCTATCACTTTATTATGCTCATAATAGCCCAAGCACACCTGCGGATCTCAACCAACTACTACCTTGCATAGAGAAGATATGGAAGAAACGCAAGGTCGAGAGGCAGGACCTACAAAGATTGTTATATATATTAGAGAGCGGCCATGAAATATCAGCCGACAAGGGGGTTCCAAGCGTGAGCACGCGCTTCAGAATCGCCAAATATGGCATTGGAAAAACCTGCTTAGAGTTTCTAAATACAAACCCCTCGAGAAATACATTCGGACCCCCATTCAGCGAAGCGGAGTTGAACAATCAATTTACTCGCAACCTTGAATGCATCTGGCGGGGAAAGCTAGATAGTTCTGATCAGCAACGATCAAACATCGATTTCCTACGCACTATTCCACTAGCTCCTATCCATGATTCAACCACCACCTTTCACCCCTTACGCATTGGACAACAACGCCTTCTAGATTTCCGAAAGGGAATACTGAGAGTGAAAGCGGCAGTTGATAATCCCGCAAGCGGCAAACGCGATGATGGAGCAGCGGCACGTGCACGACGCTCAGGTGGCACCGGCACTGCAGGACGACGGAATGGACTTCTTCAAAGGATCCAAAACAAACAACTCAAACAAACGACGCTAGCTCCACCGCCGTCAAAGGAAGCGACCCTACGTCGTTCAGCCATTGATTTGGTTGAAGAAGTCGTTGGCGTGTTGATTTTATTGAGGCCGTCATGTTCGTTTACGTCGTCTTGTCCCCTGAACGGGGAAGGTGGGCCACTATCCTCCGCCACAGCTGTTGCGCCGTCCCACAAGAAGCCGTATAGATGGAACACCATTATCCAAAATATTCGAGATTCCTTGAAATGTCCGATTTCAAAGCAAGAGGCGGAAGCATGTTTGGATCTCCTGGCGCAGCCATCGGTGGCTGGGGACTGGATCAGTGTTGTTACAGTTAATAGAATCAAGTCTGTCGTGTTGAGGTCTGGGATTGAGATTTCACCGCAGGAGATTGGCATGAGAGTGGCACGGTTGGAGACCTGATTGTTTCTTCGATTTCTTTCCCTCTCTTTTCTTTCTTTGATATCTTGGCGTGGTTTCTGGCGTATGAGACTCATCGCATTTCATTTTTTGCATCTAAACGGCGTTCGGGCGATTTTGATATAGAGCATTCAATGCCTGCTTTGACATTCACCCCTTGGTGTATTTACGGACATGTATATATTAAATAAGAGTCCGGATAGGGAGCCTCCTAGAATTCTTTTTCAACGCATGGTACCACCCCGACTCCTATACTCAATGGAACGAACCACGTTTCTTGCAATTATATTCCCATATCATACATTCCGAGATTTTGATGATCATGTAAAATCCTCATAGCCCAACGCTGTTCTAGAATTTCTAGAAGAGCGTCTGCACTACAGATTGCGGAAAGATAAATAGGGAATAGCTCCGGCCTACTTCTAGGAAGATCAAACTTGAAAGGATAGATATAATGATAATCTAATCTTCTTGATTCGAGATAGTATATATCTATTCGCAACACTCAATGACAACTAGACTATATTTACGCAATCAAGGAAAGCCCACGAAAACATGACTTGTACGTCTGCGCTGGACGTAAGTAAGACTTTTCAACCATCCGCCGCACATTGACCGTGAACATCAATTCGCGGCCGCTCCTTTACTTATTTCCTTCAGCCCAGCTTTCATGAGGGGCGACTGCAACACCTTCTGCCAGTCATGCAACATCTCCGTGTTCGTCGTTGAGAGACGTACTTCCCCGCCAGCCCGGTGAATCATGTCGTCCTCATATGACGAGATTGCCGCCGCCTGCGTGGACTCCTTAGAGGTGAACTTCAAGATCGCCTCGCACAATTTAGCAGCATCAGTCACAGAGTGATTTAGCCCCTGCCCACGCTGGTATGTCATCGTGTGTGCCGAATCACCAGCTAGCGTGACGCGGCCACCAAGGTTACCCCAGCGATTTCCCGCCGCTCCCGGGTCAAAATCATGCAGGCAGCTATACCACACCTTGCAATCAGCACTAGCCCACTCAAAAGCACTTTTGAACGGATCCGTGAACGTTCGAGAGAATTCTTTGACTTGGTCAAGACGCTGGGCGTCCGTCCAGTTTGCCGTTCTGTCTTGCTCCTCCAGGCTGGAGTACCATGATATATAGAAGAAGAATGTCCATGTCTCAGGTCGATCTGGATCTGCGGCGTCTTGCATTCCAAGGAACGAGAAGAAACCGCCCGGGTGGATGGCGGCTATGTAAAGCGGGTGGAATTCACGGATGAACAGTGCTTGTTCACGGGTAAATTTGGAGTGGATAAAGGTTGCACAATATGGGAGACGTCGGACGGAAGCCTGATCTGGTCCAAGCAAAAGCTGTCGCACGCTTGACCTAGCACCGTCAGCGCCCACTACTAGCTTCGCGCCGATCGACGAGCCGTCATTGAAATACACAATTGCCAGGCTATCACTTGACGAGAAGGCCATATTTTTGAAGGACGCGTTATATCGAATATCCAGGTCCTCGGCGAGGAGGGCGCGTAACTTGCTGCGCCGAAGTCGATAAAATTTCTGGACTTGCAATGCAGAGATGAGTTCTCCAGACTCCCCATTGACAAACCTTAGGTCATCAATTTTAGCTGTCGGTTGACTAGGATCGACCTGGACGGATTGAAGACGACTCCATGTTTCATCACAGACGAGGGACTTCAAAGCCGCCTCTCCCCAGTGCATGCCCATGTTCCAATCTCGGGATCTCGCATCGAGACGTTCATCCCTTTCGACGACAATGCAGGAGATATTAGCCTATACAATAAATATTTATGCAAATTAGAGCTAGGGTTATTCAAAATTAAACGACTGAACCGATAAACGTGTAGCTGTCATAAAAAAAAAAGGTGGAAACTAGGCTAGAATCGAATCAATGAGGGCGTGGTACGTTTGGTAAACGAACTCACCTGCTTCAGACCTTGGGCCAATGCTAACCCCGTGGACCCTTCAGGATCGCTTCATCAGCAAAGTTCATATCCTCGAACAGCCGAGGTGTCTAGCATTCATCTTATACCCACCGGCACCTATAATAAGAACTGTGACTTTCTCCGGCGAACTGGAGCTAGGACCAGCCGTTGTGCTATTGTGTCCCACGTTGGATGATGGTTCAGTGGCAGACATTATTGCGCCAGAAAGTGGTCATGAAATAGTTTAGTTAACTCTCAACGGAGGCTCGACTCCGTGTGCCGTTTCTGGTGCATTTTTATAGGGGAAGGATGAAAGAGTAGTTTTATCCATGGGGGCTGGCGTCTTATTCCCCCTCACCTCCTCCCCACGTTTCCTCCACCACAGCGAAAGATGACATGGTCATCGTTGGAGGATTCTAAGGTTACATCCTTGAATTTCTCCTCTGTATCGCAAATAATGCTGATTCGTCTATCCTGACAATGGATTTAGGACGGCTGAGGTGAGCTCTCGGCTGGCACTTATTCAGGCTTCGCCATGCCATTAGCTCTGGTCTGGTAGAATATATGGAGTACTCCGTCATTAAACTATCACATTGTTCGCCGGAAATTACTCGGAAAATATGACGCTGTCCCAGGACTCATTTCGTGCTGTCATGAGTCCCCGACAATGTAGACCCGATCCGCGATTGATGACGGAGAACAAGTGTACATCCGCTCGGAATTGGGATGAGTGGAAGTCTGAAGCCGCATCTTTGCTGGTTGGGAAAGCGGAGTCTTGGCACGAACTTAAAGCTGTTAGCGCGAAAACTGAACCCGCAACTGGGCATACTGCGTAATTTCCTCGACGCGAACACGTAACCGGGCCCTACTCAGGTGAGCGGTAGCTTACAAATCATCTAGGGACCGGTTAGTTAGTCATATGATATTCCACTAAGTTAGTTAGTTAACTAACCAACTTAGTTAACTAGTTATTAACTAGTTAACGTAATCCATCAGTGAGC
>JAFEJD010001124.1:0-24456 GCA_018296065.1 Blastomyces percursus | reverse complement strand
GCCCCTTCCACTCCCCCCACCGCCACCATCATGCCCAGATGAGCCAGCATGGTGTTGTCCAGCGCTCGATGAGCCAGCACCGCCTCCGCGACCGCGTGTGCTACCACCTGTAGCGGAGCTGCCAGCACCACCGCGGCCACGGCCACGGCCGCGTTTTATGGAGCCGTCGGCTCTATATTCGCGGTTTTGTTAGCTTTGCTCTTGTAAGGGAGGAATGGCTAGAGAGGGAAAAAAAAAAAAAAAAAAGGAGGAAGATAGGGGCACAAAGCATACCGTTCAACAGCAACCTTCTCACCCTCCGGAATGAGCGGACCACTATAAACGAAAAATCCATCTTTGCTCGCAGCAGCGTGTTCCTGCCACGCAAGCTCACTATCATCAACGAATGGATCGTCACGGTCATATTCTTCGATTTTTCTCCGTCGTTTCTTCTTAGTAGGCGCAGCAACAGCGGTAGCACCATCAGCACCGCCTGTGTCACTACCTGTATGGCCGTTCAACAACGACGATGAGCCACCCATGCCGGACATAAGCACATCGCCATCTCCATCGCTATCCCGATCCGCATCGAGGCTTAAATCATCCTCCGCTGCGCTGTCGGTACCAGCGGCACCTCTGGCGTTCTTCTCGTTCCTCTCGAGCGCGGCGCTAGCGGCATTGACGCGGGCTAGCCGTTCGCGTTGCGCTGCGAGGCGGGGATGGAGGGCATCGAAGCCGTACTGTTCTTCTGCAAGTCGAGTGAAGTTGATGATTTGGTTGGTTTTGCCATTGAGGGGGATATGGAGGATGATGTTCGGGGTGGACATAGTGGAGGTTGTTGAGCTGGACTTGTCGGTGGGGTCTACGCCGAAAAGGGTACCAGCTAGCAAGCCTGAGCCTGATGGGAGAAGAGGTTTGACGGGGTCTTTCGTCCGTGATGGTTTGGGAGAAGGTGCGGTGGAGGGAGTACCTGTGGAAGCCGCGGTTCCCTTCTTGGTGGTTGCTGTGGCAGTTAGTTTGGAAGGTCCTGATGGAGCAGGCGCTGGTGCGCTGTTCCCATTATCGATGTCCATGATAATGGGTTCTTGCAAGAGAGAGGAGGATGGCAGCGGTTGATGCACAGGTTTAGGCTGCTGGATCGTTGTCGTATTGGTTTTAGGAGTCGAGGTTGGGGTGGCTGAAGTAGGTGATTCCTTGGCAGAAAGATTGTTCTCCGGGGAAGGTTTTGTCTGTTGATGAAAGAGCGATGACTGGGGGGGGGCTGAAGAATATGGTTGGATGGGAGGGTCGATGATGCTGGCGATAGCAGGTGAGGCGCTGGCTCGGTATACTAGACGAGGAGGCGGTGTCCTGGTATTTGGTGGGGGGCTAAACTGGTGATGACTAGAGGGTAGAGAAATTTTTGAGGATGCAGAGAACTGAGGGGCGAAGAGGGAAGAATTATCAAAAGCAGAGCGGATGGGGTCATAGTTCTGGCCGCTGGAGCGCTGGGATGGGGCGTGTTGCTGCGGCGGACCGAGTGCGGGAGCGGAAACGGGAGTTAAGGTAGGAGTGGAAGAAGGGGCGGGTTGGATGTGATAGGGCCGGAATGGAGGGCGGGAATCCCCGTTTGTGGTGAATGCCTCAAAGCTGTTGTGCTGCGAAACACCATGGACATGATGGGGCTGGTGGTGTGGCTGCGGCCCGGGAGAGTTGGACGAAGATGGGGCAAGATGGAACTGGCTCGGTGCATGAGTTGGAGATAGCGTCGAAGTTGTAGAAGTAGGAGCAGGAGCAGAATGGGGAGTAACTAGATCGGTGATCTTAGACTGCCGTGAGGGAGGACTGGGCTTGGAATCCTGTGGATGATCCAGCTTGGCTCTTTTGCGCGATGCTCCCCGATCTGCATTGTCGTTGGTGACCGAAAGCTGCTGATTTTGAGCCTGGTTTAGGTTATCGTTGTTACTATTATTATTGTTGTTATTGTTTTTGCTATTACTAGTGCGACGTCTCCGGGGCTTTGTCTCCTTAATTTTCTCCCTTGGGTCCTTGTCTTCCTTCACTCGTCTCGTACGTTTCGGCTTCGCAGTGTCAGTTGCTGCGGCGTTGTCCTGTTTCTCACTTTTTACTCCCGCACCTCCAGAGCTTTGTGAAGTTGTAACAGCGGAGACGGTAGCGCTAGTAGTGCTTGTAAAGACAGAGGTGCCCTGCGGGGCAGTATTAGGGGACGAAGCCCGCGAGAGAAAATGGGCGGGAGTAGGCACACTCTCGCAGTCGGATAAATTAGGAGAAGACAAGTCAGGCGACGAAGATTTGAGTATTTTGGCAGATGGTAGCTGCTGTTGGAACTGTTGCTCCAATTGTTGTTGTTGCAATTGTAGTTGAGTCTGTGGCTGTGGCTGTAGAGGTGGTTCGGCAGGCGGTTGGCTGTTCAGGGTCGACTGCTGCTGCTGCTGTTGTTCTCCGCGCCGAGTGCGGCCTTTGCCTCGCCAGCCTTCATCCGCAACATCTCCAGACATGCTTTTCCTCTCCACCACGAGTATTTATTAGATCCGCAATAACACAAATAATAATAATAATAGTAATAATGATTGAATGGCCCGTGTCTCAGACAGGGGCGTATCCTTTCTACTATTATTATTAGTATTATTATTATTATATATTTTTCGACTTTTTTTTAGATATCGAACAGGCCGCAGTGTTAACGTTCACACATGTGTATGTATGATCTCTGGGTTGGATAACCGATTCCTCTCTGTTATATTCAGAATCTGGCTCGTTGTCCTGTGTTTCGCCTTTTGGAATAAATAGTTTATTTTTTTTAATTATTTTAATTTGTGCAGAAGTTTGCTCGTCCTGCAGCAAACAAAATAATCACGTGTTGTTGAACGGAAAGGTGGTGGATGAACAATAGAAAAATCAATGAATTTCCGTTCCCTACTTTATTGGTGGTGGTGGACGAACATCGATCCTGGGCAGCAATATGGGACGTGGCGGCGACTGTGGTTAGAAAGAGAACCGTCGTGTGGTGGTGGTTGGTTAAATAGTTTCACGGAGTTGGTTAGACGACGAGGAACACGAAAATCACAAAAGGAAAAAAAAGGCGGTTTGGAGTCGGATTGCGCTGTGGCCGGACCGGACTGGTGTTGTGTTGGTGGTGTTTTGTTGGGTGGCGGGATAGAGCAAGATCCAGGAACATCAGAATGGATCAATTATGCGCGATCCTTCAAACACGCAAGAACCAGAGCTTTTAGGGTGTTTTGCGGCAGTGGTGGATGGCGGATGGTGGATGGTGGATGTTGGTGACGATGATGTTGACGTGTTCCGGGAGGGTTTGGGGGAAAAAGGCGTTTGGTGATGGTAAGAAAAAAGTTGGCGAGAATGAAGACGAACGGAAAATGGGAGATCTTGGAGCGGGGGGGGAAGGGGAGGGCGAAGCTGTCATATAAGAACGGGCGACGAGATGGCGCGCGATACGGGGAAGAGAGTTGTGTGGCAGCGGGATGAAGCTGGAACAAGAACAAGAAGCGCCCGGAGGAAAAGAAACCAAGCGTGGGAGAAAGGGAAGGGAGAGTACGAGAAGGAGAGAAAACGAAGAGGAGAAGAAGAAAGAAAGGAAGAAGAGAAAAGAGAGAAGAGAGAGGGGGATGGGATCCGGTATTAGTAGTAAGTCGCATGCGCAGACTCAGGCTCAGGCGCAGACTGAATATTAATACTGGAGCCAAAGGAAAAAAGGGAACAACTGGAGCTGGAGCTGGATGGAACCAACGACGAGAGGCGAGACAAGAGGAAGCAGCCAGGAAAAAGTCAAATGGCGAAACAACTGCGGACGGTCTCTTGCCTTCTGCCTCCTCAAGGGACTCGCGATGGAACTGGATACGGGAGAAAGGACTCTCACCAGCCACGATCAAGGGGGATGCGCCATGCACGACACGCCGGCTGGAATCATGGACGGAGGCAATGTATGTCTGTCTGGCTGTCTGTTAAGTAGAGTTTACGCTGGGAGGTCTGTCACTATATGATATGACCGACCTGCTTAGCGTCGATATCATATGCGGACTAGTTGCTGGGCCCTTGGCAAGTGATGGTTCCATACGGAGTACATGCATACATCCATCCATCCATCCATCCATCCATCCACCTTATTCTGTCTGGGGCTGTTCCATATCACCTATCCCAACACCCCTCCTCCATTGCCTTTTGGATAGTCTCTTGTAGCTGCTACCTCTCTCCTCACTCTTTTTCTGGAACCACCTGCCTTGGGCATCACTCCTTCTCGGCTCGGATCTGTACTGCTGGCGAGAAATTCGCCCTTTGCTGCAGCTTCATGTATCGGCCCTAGCTCCACCACGCGCCACAGCAAGCCACACCCCGACCAGAAACACCGCCAATATGCTCAATTGGCGCGGGGTATGATAGTTTTGGTCCCCAAAGCTCCTATGCAGGTGCAGAGACTGCCATACAGCACCTCTACCCCTGCCGCTTCCGTATCATTCCTACTGTAGGATTTCATTCCTCTGAAAAGTTGATTTTATATAGATCTACTTCGGCTTGGCATAACTTCCTCTTTCAGTTAGCCTTTTAGCCGCGTCCACGTGATGCGAAACCTTAATTGTGGCCGAAACCGCACTAGTCCCAAAATAGCACAAAGCTGCAGATCACGTGTTGCATTCCTGCTGCTGACTCAGCCAGTCGATCTGATCACTGAAGTTGCTGGTGAGCCATCAAAAAAGAGTTTTTGTCACGCATCCTGACAAAGTTCAACAACTACTCCTACTACATCTGTTAATAGTATTGCTGTTTGATTGCTGCTGTATGTATGCACGTGGATAGTCAGCGAAAATGGCTATCCGTGGAGACCGCTTTCACATCGACCTCTCGGACGACGACGGCGACAATCACCACACCCCAGTCCAATCGCATTCTCTAGGTTTTGTCGGCGACATCAAAGAGCGAGCATCCTCTTTTACGCCTCTACCACCTGCTCCGCCACGAGCCTCCTCCAGTTCCACGGGTTTTCCAGAGCCACGAAAACGATCTAGGGTGTCTACGTTCAAAAAGCAAAGAGCAGAGCCAGAATCTTTGCGAAATCATGCACAGCGCCCAGAAGCGAGCACTTCTGGTAAATCCAACCTCGGTCAGGCGCCTTTCTATGCGGAAAATGAGAAGAAATCCATAGAAGAAGAAAACAAACGGAGACTGGCCGCTATGCCTCCTGCTGAGATTGAAAGAGAGCGCGAGGAATTGATGTCTGCGCTTCCGCAATCGCTCATCGAACGCCTCCTCCGAAGGGCAAATATCGAGGAGGACTACCAGCATGAGGAAATGAAACATCGGATGGACAAGGGAAAAAGGGATAATAAGGAGGGTAATTCGCCAACAGTGTCAAGAGAAGAACCAGAGGGGACAGCTACTCAGCCCAAGAAGGCTCCCAAATCAGTATCATTTGACATTCCATCTTCGCAGACAGTAGAAAAGTCCGCCGATGCAGACTTTGAAGAACAAGAGCGGCCCCCTAAGCCATCATCAACCATAGACAACCTCCCACCTCTCCACCCACCTTCCGAATTATACCCCGCTTCCGAATTTCCAACAGGTCCCATCCATTTCCCTAAACCTCCCCTACGCCAATCTCCCATGCCAAGCCTCGACCCTTCCTCTCCATCCTTCCTCGCAGACCTACAAACCCACTATTTCCCAGATATCCCACACGATCCTTCTTCCCTCTCCTGGCTCCAGCCACCTAGCGACCCCGCATCCGACGATCCAAACAACCTCTCCACATCCCCTTACCACCCGGACAGCGCCGCCACCTCCGTCTCCCCCGCCTCCCTCCGTTTCTCGCTCACCGGCAACCTCCTCGCTCCACGCACCTCTCTCTCCATCCCCACAACCCTAGGCCTCCACCATCACGCTGACGACCCCGAAGCAGCCGGCTACACGATCCCTGAACTCGCAACCCTCTCTCGCTCCACACTCCCCGCCCAGCGCTGTCTGTCCTGGCAAGTTCTCGGCCGGTTTCTGTACAGATTGGGGAAGGGGGAGTTTGGAGAGCGCGGTAGCGCGCTTGTTGAGGGTCTGTGGAGCGTCGTGGAGCGCGAGGGTGTGGTTGCGGGCATGTTGGCTGAGGCTGGGGGTGGCAGTGGATCGAAACCTGAATCTACTCCTATTGCGACGGCAACTAGTACGGCTACTCCTCCTGCTGCTGGTGGCGCTGGTGCTAGTTCAAGTAATGTGGGACGCATCGGAAAACACGCCAGCGCGAGAGCGTGGGCGACGGAGGCTATTTGGCTTTGGAGGAGAGGAGGAGGTGGGGATAGAGGGTTGACTAAAGAAGGAGTTCTCAGGTCGAAGTAGTTAGCTTTATGGGAAACATACCGAGGATTTCTTTGGGTTTACATTCGTCGCCAATGTACGGACGTCTAGAACAAGAGTCTTCTCTCCACGCTAGAGATTTACATGGTATGGTTAGTCAGTTAACTACACCGAGGGGTTGACGAATTCCTAAGGCTTAGCTATCAAGCTAGACGTTCAAGCTTTCATGGCTATTATCACGTGCATCAGTATTCTTTGGGATCGGGTATTGCGATTTCCATTCAACTTTCTAGTACGTTGGAGGATCTTTTTTCTGCCAACGTCTTACATTTTGCATCTGGATCACGCCGGGGAATGCTTTCTATCGAGTGCATATCGTGCTTTATTCGGTCAGCCCTTCGCGCCTCGGGCTCAGAGATCCGACGAATATGGCCAATCCATGTTCTAGATACCAGCGTCATAACAACCTACCCAGAGATTATGCGTATATTTTAGTCGCATGCAATGGTCACAACGAAACCTTTTAACGGAGTATGGCTATTTCAACGTCATGGTTTAGAGGTCTAGAACTTCGGCGGGACTTTGACTTCACCAAGCGACCTGACATACCGATGTGTATCGATGCGGGACGCCGCTGTGTTGCTGCGGAGTCTTACACAAGACCAGGGTCGAGCTTCATGGCTTCATTGAAAATTATACGCCTACATAATGCCCAACCTTTACATCGAATCCTTAAATACAATCAATCGTTCTTGAATGTTGAGAGATCATGGACGTCAGAAAGTGATCTTACATGTGTGTGGCAGTTAGTAGTAATTACAAACACTTTTCAGATAAAAGTTATTATGTCCCAACAGCCAACGAATGGGGACTCTCCCCCTTCTCTCACTTTTGCGACAGACCACTATGGTCCTTTGTCGTGAAGCGTTGTACTCCTACCTGTTGCAGAATTAACCCTACAACGCCATGTAAAACGCAAAATATGCTTGCCTACTCCCTCCTTGCGCATCGCTGTGCCATCGCCTGTAAAGGTGTTTTGACTTTTGATAAACCTCGTTTACAACAAGTCAATATAAAAAGTAGAGGATGGACATTTTTCGCTGATTGATGGAATCGGCGATTTAATAATGTCCCTAAACCGGTTAGTGTTGTACTTTCTTGGCTCTGATAAGCTTAAATAGACTCAAACCTTAAAATCGGTGGAGCTGGGGAGCTACAAACATTTTGTTTTCCTTTCTCTTTTTAAGGAAACAACGTTCTAATTCATTTCTAATGGACGGGTGGGAGACGAAGTTATTAAAGGTAAGGAAGGGCAGGACTGGTGCATGTGCTTGGCAATGTATTTTTATTTTTATTTATTTATTTTTATTTTTTTTTTTCACTCGCCTTGATGGAATCCTATACTTACATTTTATCTGAGACGAGTTCGACTGACGCCAAAGGCGCGATTCAGGATAATAGCGGAGGAAAGTTCAACAAAACACTGCTCCTCGCACATTTCGGTGACATAGGATGTCCCGTCTTACCCTTCCCATGCCGCTGTGTCCGAAAATCATCTTCTAGTCATGACAACTGACATCCGAAGGAACCGAAAACCTTCTTTATGCTATTTTTTCTCAAATCACAACCTCGCCCTCTCCTTCTCCTTCTCACGCACAACCACCCCCCTAACACCACTCCTTTCCCGCTCCTTCAGAACCCGTCTCAGAATCTTCCCACTCGCACTCTTCGGCACCGCATCCGTAAACTCGATCTCTTCCACCCACTTAAACCGCACCTTCCTCTCCCTAACATACTGCATCAGCTCCCTCCCAACAGCCTCTGATTTTTCAACGCCCGGTTTGAGCACAACATACGCCTTGGGTCGTTCGCCCGCATAGTCGTCCATTTTGCCCAGCACGGCTGTGTCAGAGACATATGGATGGCCAAGGAGTAAATCCTCAAGCTCCGCAGGCGCAACGGCGATTCCCTTCACTTTGATCATCTCCTTGATCCTATCGACGATCGTGACCAGTCCTTCCTCATTCATACTGCCAATATCGCCCGTGTGGAAGAATCCGTCCGTATCGAAAGACTCGGCCGTGGCGCTCTCATTGCCGAGGTAACCCATGGCGATCTGCGGGCCTTTGGCAAGTATTTCTCCAGGCTGGTTATAGCCCATCTTCTTCCCCTGGTCATCGATGATTTTGATTTCCGTGCACGGGATCAAATCGCCTACTGTGGTCGCGTACTCGTAGCCATAGTATTTGGGAGAGTGGGACGTCAGACAGCCGCACGACTCTGTCATGCCATATCCTTGTCTAAAGCCGGCGTCGGGGAACCTCTTCGCCAGCAGTTGGACGATTTCTTTGCTGAGCGGTGCTGCACCGCAGGATATGCGCTTGACGGAGGAGAGATCGTATTGGTCTACGATTTCGTCTTGGATGAATCGGATGACGATTGGCGGGACCAGGATTAGTTCGGTGATTTTGTATTCGACGATGGATTTGAGGGCGAGTTCCATGGTGAATTGCGGGAGGAGGATGACTTCGTCGTTTTGGTGGATGGGGTTATTGCAGAAGCGGATGAGGCCGGTGACTATTTCATTCAGGAAGAACGAATAGGTGGCGCTGCAGTTAGTCAAGCTGCAAGGTCTATCGTTGACACTTAGCCATCAAGCAGCTTATGCTATCGGGAGACTCACTGTGAAATAGTGGTAAAGCACCGAGAAACGTCTTTGGTTCACACGGAGTAATCGCTTTCATCTGCACACACTGGGCCATCACATTGTGATGCGAAAGCATAACCTATGATGGAGGGTTAGCAAAGCCAGCCCACCCCACCTTCGAGTATTTTTTATGATATCTCACAGCTTTCGGCAGTCCAGTTGTTCCACTGGAAAAATTCAAAAACCCGCAGATATCCTTATTTGTCTTCCCGGCCGGTATCGTATGTGATGGAATCTGGCCCTGCTCGCCGTAGCGTTTCCCGATCTCTTGCAAGTCCTTGAAGGTTGTGAATCCCTCTGCGTTTCCTTCGAGCAGAAAAATATGTTCTCGCGGAATTCCAGCAACCTTGGCAGCAGCCACCGCAACCTTCAACGAGTTCGGACTTGTCATGAGATATTTTGTCTCCGCCTTTGTAAGGGCATATGACATTTCTTCAACGTTGTAAGCTGGGGAGGCGCCAGCCACCTTACCACCTATGGCAAAATAAAAAAGGCAGCTTTAGTCAATATACGGGTATGAAAATGGGCTATGCAATGTATACATACCCGCCCTGAGCCCCGAAAACATAGCTACAGGATACCAGATTGTATTCTGACTGAAGAGCGATATGGTGTCGGTTTCCTTCATGCCATATTTCCTCACCAAAGCCGTGCTTGCATAAGTTGCCGCTTTCTTGACTTGTGCCCAGTTGATGCGTTCCTTTGTGACCGCATTGACATATCCGGCCAGCTCATGCGGCTTGTATTTATGTAGGACCGAGAATTGAGGGGATTCGAATAGCCATTGCCATACCGTTATATTTGTGGGAACTACCGATTTGCTCTGTTAGTATTCATGGATGGGAAATAAAGAAGTAGGGGCAGACGAAAGGAAGCTCATAGAAGTATAGGGATAATGGGCTGAAGAGGTGGAAATATTCAAAAGCCAGAAACTCGGGATTCTATGAATATCCCCTCATATGCTTACCATCAATCTCAGGATGTCTTGATCTGAACGTCATTTTTGAAAAACGCAAATAACCGATTCTCTCACACCATGGAAACAAAGGTAAATCAAAAGTCTCTCGATTTAAATGGTATATATCGCTATTTCTATGTATTTAAAGGGAGTTAGCTCTCAGGGAACGATATATCGCATCTCAACGATCCTCGCATTTCGGCTTTCTGCCGATTTCATACTTTTCGGCAATGAAGACTGTGGGGTCGGTTCGGCACTGCAGCATACAGCCGGCCCTCGGGAACACGAACACGGACGGATTTGCGAATATCTTCTAGAAATGGCCGGATGGATGAAGTCTCACATACATATTTTCCTCGCTTGAATGCTTGACGAAATATATTAATTGTCAAAATTTGATATCGAGCAGTACGACTTCTGAAGGGGTGTAGACAAGCTAGACGATGTGGTACCAATTAGGGGATGGCTCCGGATATAAATAAAGTTCATGTTGCCGACATGAATGATTGTACACTCATTCAATGCACTGATGAACGAGTGAGCATGTTGACTCCGCTCCTCTGGGGTTATTTACCTAGGTACCTTCATTCTCAAAGGTAGGCCCTGTATCTGTCAAGAATGAGCGGGCTACGTTCAACGTGTGAGCGGCGGAACTCGGCCGAGGAAAACTCAACAAACTAGCCGCGCCCGGCACAAGCCAGGTGGTGCACAGACAGCTTTTCATCCGAAATATTCATGTCGTGAAGCAGTTCTTCTTTGAAACTCATTTGTTTGAGGAGTATCTGTATGCTCACTGCTACAGGAAGCTGGGGCGCGTACAACAGTCTGCGAAGACGAATATTTCTATGCTGGGGAATTAAGGAGCATCCGAATCAAAATAAGTTGGGGCCTGCTTCTATTTTTATTTATTTAGCTAGAAATGCGAGTTCTCAGATAAGTAGCAGCCATACTTCAGAGCGACTTGAACGCCGGTGGACACAAGGCGCATCTTCCCTGCTACCCCAAGGTTGATAAAACTACCATCTCTAACCCATTACTTTCAGTGAAAGAGTACGTTAATGCTCGCTCTGTTCGCAGCCAGGGTGACTATTATTATTATTTTAGGTCTATAGGGCCAGCGAGGCCAACGCCAGAGCAAGACTGCATCAAAAATGGTGCACAGCTGAATGTCCCGCCGAATTTAGGCTCCAAAGTAGCCAGAGATTTGATAAGAGCTGCGACGACACCTTTTCACACACACCCTGTACAATCGTGGGTCCCACCCCGAGCCATGAGTAATATGCGAAAGTAAGTCGCTCATTCTCTTCCCAACCAGCATCGATGAGAACATTCGCTGCTCCAGCGTGAGATTTTTAGGCGAACCAAACCGAACCTGCGACAAAAAGTCGAAGAGGGGTGGGTGGGGTGGGTGTGAGCTGCGGAGCTGCGGAGCCGCCCCAAATTAGTGGAGACCTATCTGGAGGATGTCTCCGCGGCTGTGTGTTTGATACTCCCTTGGGCTAGCGTGCGCTGCCAACTGGGTCCTTGAAACTTCGCATTGGCTGGCTAGGGCTGCGGCTCCGGCTTTCATTTCGCTGCTTCAGGTCTAACCCGGAGCTAAAGAGCAACCGTCCCATGAATACGAGCTTGCGAGCTGCTTCGTGAATCCGCCATTTCCGCATGAGGAAAAAGCCAACTGCGGAGGACAAGAGAAGAGGAGACCAAGATGCGGCTTAAATTTCGTCAATCGCACATTTTTCTTCGCTGCTTCGCGAACACTTCCGATTATTATTTATGTCGTTCATATCTCTTGCAGTCACCCAAGAGTTACCCGCCCTAGCCAACGCTCATCCAAGCATTTTATCCACGACTGCGATTGTTTGAATCTTGAGAAACCGAAGCACCTGCAGAAACAGAAGAGGGAAACATGGCTTGGTCATTGTGGCTCCTCTTAACATTCTTAATGGCATCAGCTTCTGGTTCTTTGGCTCAAGAAAGGAAACTCTTGCCCCGGCAGATAGACGTTGACCCGCGTCTCACCTGCAAGACTTGCACAGAGTGTTTTGGACAGGGATATGTTATTTGTAGCTCGATCGGCTGCTTCAATCCGGATAAGGGGCAGCAATGCTGTGCGGATGCATGTCAGTAACCCTGCCAGCAGACAATCGGGATCGCCTAAGAACAAGATATTTATTCTAACAAACTTGTTGTGATTGAAGTAATCTGTGTTGCGAAGGACAATAGTTGCTGTGATGATTTCGTAAGTTGATATCTCCGACATAGTCTCACGGACCACATCAATATCCAGAGTGAAACGCATGAGGATAATATTTTCAGCCATTAACACCCCAATTCACAGGGCGGACCAGGCGTAACAGGCACGGCCGACGGCACTCCCCTTCCCACAAGCCTCTATACGCCATCCCACACACCTACTGGCACGCCGTTTAGTTTCGACTGCTACCGCGGTGAATCCGGCGAGAAATGCTGCTCCAAAAGCCGAGGGCTCATCTACTGTCCGTCGTCAGGCGAGTTTCCAAACATCAAGTGCTATCACCCTACTGAGGAGGTCTGCTGTTCTGATGGGACAGTGTGTTCCGGCGAGGGATGCTGCGACCTAGTTGTACGTGAACACTCACTTTCCTTGTTAACGTTTTCTGTGTCTGTTATTGATCTTAGAATTCTGTGTAGAATGCCTCGCCCATTACACCCACCGCAACAATCCCCGGAACAGGCGGTGTCCCTATGACAGAGCCGAGGGAGACCAGCGCGACTACTGCGACAAGTGAAAGTAACCCCGCAAGCACGCCCACGACCAGCAATGTTGCAGCCATGAAAAATGTGGTAGGCGGGATGGCGCCTGCTGCGGTTGGGATATTAGGGCTTGCCGCTTGGCTATGATTTCCGGGTCTCATGCACGTGTAATTGGAAGATTTATGTAAATACGATATCTCCATTCAAGTATAGACATAAAACTCCAATCTAAATTCATAATACGATTCTGGTCCTGGACAGCCATGCATTGGAACTCTTCTATATATGGTCCCTCGAGAACGTAACCTGGGCTTCATCAAGATCATTTCTAGACAAATGAGACCAGGAAGTTTTCAAGAACTCCGGCTCACCATTTGCGTCCGCTCATCTGCTTCCGCTAGATCTGGATCCCTCAGCTCATCTTCGACAGTTACCCCTTCCCCCACAATCTCCCCTTCCCCCACAATCTGCCCTTCCTCCACAATTTGCCCTACCTCCTTTTGCTCCTTCCCCTCTCCCTCTAAGCTAATTCCCTCCCTCGTAATTCTCACGATCTTCCTTCCCACGCTCTTAACCCACTCCTTCGTCCCCTTGGATTCATTTTCACCCTCTTGATCTATAACAAAGGTTCCAACATTCCTGCCCGTCGAAGACGCTTCCAGGAATGTCCGCATCCGCTTTGGCCCTGTCCGCCCCATGATGCACAGAATTGCAAGCGTAACTGCGGTTGCGAGGGTGGCGGTCAGAATGATAAACGCGGGCACCGCAAAAGGGATCTGATAGCGGATGTACTTCTTATAGACCGTAACGGGGACTATAGGATCATCCTGGTCTATTTTCCCCGTCTGGCGCTTCTCATTACCTTTCTTACTTTCCTTTTTTTCCTTCTGTCTTATTTGATGCGCGTTTGCGGAGAAACTCGTCACACCCCAACCCTTCGTGCCCATGACTGCGTTGGCAGCCGAGTCCGTCCACACCAAATCGAGAATTCGAGCGGCACCTTCCGGCGTTTTAGAGAGATTTTGCCATTTGGCAAATAGAGCTAGGCTTGAAAAGCCCGAGTAGTCTACATAACCGCGATTTCCGCCAGGGCGGGTGATCGTGAGCGCGGTAAGCATAGCTTGTATATAAAATTCAGCACCAGGAAGATTCTGCGAAGCGTCCGATACTCCTGTGGGGCCTTCTAGGAGCAATGTGTACTCGTTCATGTAGCCTGGGAGATACAAATGGTCACGGGACATGGTGGAAATGTTGGAGGGAAAGCTAGTATCTACATTCGACTTTGAGCGGTCGAGAATCCCCCAGAGTGGCTTTCCATCTGAGATGGGAATTTGTTTGAGATCTTCGACAGCCCATAGGGGTTTAGATTCTTGGTCTGTATAGGATTTTGGCTTTGTGGAATTTACTTCTAGCGCTTCGAAGGTTGTGCCGTTGAAATGGAAGGTGACTTCTTTGACCAGGGCTTTCACGGCAGATGCGCAGCTGTATACCGGTAGAGACCATCGTGAGCCTGGGTTGGCGATAAGAGACGAACCTCCCTTGTCGATGCGCTTCGCAGCGCCATAAAGTAGACTGCAGCCTACAAGAGTGGTGTTGATGTTTGCTGGGCTATCGAAAGTAGATCCCGCACAAAGATTTCCTGTAAACAGCGATCAGTTCGAGTATCTCAGAGCGAACAGTGTTGCGAAAAAGGGTACTTACTGATAAATGCAAAATTTCTCATGCTAATATCAAACGGATTCTCACTCCATTGCGTGCCATTCTCCGATTTGCCCGTCAGATTAAGATATTCCCCAAACTCCAAACTCGAGCGCAAAACTTCATATCCAACACGGAACGTCGTATTTTCAGAAAAGGATGGTAGCGGAAATGTGTCGCCTTTTGATACATCTAGACGCTTGATATCATGCATGTCGGGTTCCGTAACATTGTAGAATACCATTGTCAAGAAGTTATTGAACCACCCCGCACTCGTTGCTCTATCCTTCAAATTGAGGTTCACCTGTCCGTTCGAAATGATTCGATCAAGGCTAGGGGCAGGGTTGTCGCGCAATCCAGAGAAACCGCCCTGGTCAACAATTTTGAGCTCCTCCACGTATTGATCGCTAGTCGTCACGTCACGGGGTAGCACGAATTCCATCGTGAAGTTCAAATCCACGCATTGCGTATCCGGCTCGATGAACAAGATATCCTCGCTCCAACGGCTGCCAAATTCGTAGTGGCGCTGTGGTACTGTGTGGGCTCGGAAACCTAGACCTCCAGTCTTCATGTTGACTACAAGGCCCTCGACGGGGATGATTTTATCCTCTAGTAGCAGAGTAGCCAACTGGCGATAGGCGGGTTTCACGAAAACGTCTTTGCTTGGTTTGTATCCATTGTCTACATAGGTTCTCCACTGGATGTCAAATATGCTCGACACAGACGGTGAAAACTTGGTGGCGCCATCTCTAAACGGAGCGATGAAGCTTTCAGGGAGAGTGATATCGACACTCGACGTGCAATTTTCCAGCAGACCAATTTTCTCACATTTTTTCTCGACAATAGCGCCCGGACATTGATACTCGGTGCCGCAATGGCGAGAGAAAAACCCATTAGGGCGCGGTGGTGTCCCATATCCGAATGCAGATGTATCTTTCATATACTTAAAAGGGCTATTCTCGTCTTCATTCGAGGGCTCGATCGATTCATAGAGACCCAGAGGAGTGACAATAGACGCGATCGCGACCAACGCTACGGCCACGGTTAACAACCAAGAGACAACGTTGACCCGTCTCTTGACACCAGTGGTAGCCACAGTATCTACATTGAGAAGTGTTGGCCATGGCGTTGATTGAAGAAAACGCCCCAAGACAGACCTGGATATGCATTAGCTTTTTCTATTCGTTCAAGAGAAAATCGTTTCTAAACGGTTGTAGCTCTCATACCATGTTACCAACGAGTGCGTATCTGATATGAACGCGAGAAGAATGGCTGGGATAGCCAAGGGGAAAAAAACTTGCACTGCATATTCTGCATCAACTCTGATATTCCCACTGTCGATCAGGGGCATGAAATAACTTCCAACTGGGTGCACTAACAGACAAAAACCCCGGCGGCGATGAAGCCGGAAACTTCACCGACTGAAATATCCACCATAGTTGGGTAGCCGTAATTCCAAAAAAGTTGTTGATTTTACGCCGTGTTACAACCAACCCGTGGATTCCGAGGCCCGCTGCAACAGGCTGTACTCAATTGAAGAGGCATGATCCAAAGAAAATTAAGTCATTCGTGCCAAAAGGGTCCATTTTAAGCCGCAACGGCTGCACCGGCTGGAATGACAGCAAGAACTCTGCGCTAGGGAGCGATACGAGGTCTCCACCGCTGCTAATACCGGAAGGGATTAAACACGAAAATTAGTCCACTGGTCAACATGTCAGTACGACCAAAAATCAAAGACGGATCTCCGAGGGTTTTTGATTCTTTTATTAGCGTGGTGACCGGGTCGAACCAATCATGTAGAAGATCCAATATCACCTTGTCTGACCGTCAAGAAGAGGGAGTCAGAAACTCGCAATATCCGAAGATTGCAAGGCGAGTTCATGTTCGATTCCAAATATGAAAAGGGAGGCCCAAAAGAGACCGCAAGGCAAGAAGAAATAAGAATCCAAAATATCATATATTCAGGAAGTAATAAACACAGATATTAATAAATGCGCGATTTAGTTAACAAACGTAAGACAGAAAGCCAAATCCAAGGTCGAAATATATGGTATGTTCAACCACGCATGCCAACTCCCTTCTCTCCACCCACAAAGTCCCACTCTATCCTCCAATCTTCTCAACCCTCTCAGAGAAGATTCTGATTTAAATGAATCTTTCCCTGCGGCGTCTTCTCAAACCGCATCGTAAACAACGCCCTAACCCAACTCCCCGCACGGCACAAATAATGCTTCGTCAAACTCGCCCACTTGCTCGTCTTCCCCTTCGAGCTCCTCACTCGCAGCATGTAATACAACAACACCGCCGCAAACACGTTAAACCCAATATACGCCCACCCAAGCCCGAAATTGCGCCAGCGGTCTGACCAAAATATCTCAGACGTCGCGAGGAACTGGTCCGCACTCCGAATGGGACAGTACCTACATGCCTCCGTGGCGTCGGGGTTGAGCAGACGACCCTGTGCGCCAGCGGCCAGGAACCGTTCGAGATATTCCCCGCATGTGGCGCCGCCGCTAGGCGGGTCGAAGATGGCAAATTCGTTATCTGCGCACTGCACCTCGCGGGCATGAAGGCCTGTGGCGGCCATACCGCCGACGGTGTAAGTTAATGGGGAGACGCGCCACATGAATATCCAAAACCCTGGAAGGGCTCTGGGAGGCTGCATGACGCCGTTAAAGACAAGGGCTAAACTGAAGAGGGTTGTGGAGATGTGTCCTGCGGTTTCTGCATCAGGGAGACCGGCGATTACCATGTGAGCGAACGTAGATGTGAAGATGAAAAATTGCACGCAGTAAAGGATGAATATGCCTTGCTGCTCGGCCGTTTGGTTTTTACCGAAGACTGGGAAGTAGAAGGATGCCCAGACGATTATTCCAAGGAGGATTTGATAGGGGATTTCCACGATGATGTTTGCGAGTAGGAAGGCTTTCCAGCTGTATGCGCGCGATGGTCTTTCGCGGACTTCGAAAAGAGACCGCTGGGTAACAAATAGGGGCATTATCTAGAGAATTGCGAGAATATGGTCAAAATATTTACGCAACTAACAACAGCGGGGTGTAGTTAAATACCTGTTGGACAAGACTAGTAAAGATGGTCGTCAACATAAAAATCGAGAAAAGAGTATTTTGAAATCCCGATGAAGACGAGTTTTGTTTATAGAATGAGAAGCCTCTGTGGTAAACATTAATATATGGAAACCGAATGGCCGTCGTGATCTTGAAAGGGTACCACTTACATGAAGGCAGCAGACATAAAACCCAGCAAAAACTTTCCCCAGACATATGTCGGCGTCCTCCAATATTGTTGAAAAACCCGAAGAGTAACATGGTAAATCTGCGATGTCATGGGCATGGCAAATTCTGTTATTGAGGGCTCCTCTTCTGGCTCAGAAGTAGGTTCCTCTTTTCTCCTCTCTGCATGTATACGATCCAGCTCCTCTTGGACTTCCTTCGCTTGTAGACTAGCATTCCACACTTCTGGCCAGTCCTGCGTCGATTTACCGCTAGGCCCCGCTCCCACAATGTTCAGCATGTATTCTGCCGGGTTCTCATCAGGGCCACAGGGTTCAGCCCCGTGATCCGTAAAGTATTTGAGCATAGTCTCGGAATTTTCCCCAATATCCCCAAAATAGACAGTCTTGCCACCCTTTGCCAGAAATAGTAATCTATCAAACTCTTGAAACAAGATTGCGGACGGCTGATGGATCGTAGAGAGCACGGCTTGGCCATTGTTGGCGAGTTTTCGGAGGAAAGTAACGATGGCCCATGAGCTCTGCGAATCGAGACCGGAAGTAGGTTCATCAAGGAAAAGCAGAAGTTGAGGTTTTGCAGCTAATTCAACACCGATGGTGAGGAGCTTCCGCTGCTCTACATTGAGACCTTCGCCTGGATTGCCGACAACTGCTTCGGCAAAGTCTTCCATGTTCAGCATCTTGATTACATCCTCCACAAACTCATATTTTTCAGCCTTTGAAACAGTCTTTGGCTGCCTCAGCATTGCAGAGAAGCGAAGCGCCTCACGGACTGTTGTCGTCTCAAGGTGAAGATCCTGCTGCTGGCAGTAGCCTGTTTTTCGCTGGAACGACGGGTCGAGTGGTCTTCCATTAACAAACATATCCCCGGTAAGAACACCCATAGAAACCCGTTGTGCGAGTGCGTCAAGTAATGTCGTTTTACCTGCACCGGAGACGCCCATCAATGCCGTGAGAGTGCCCGGGCGGACCCATCCAGAGACGTGGTCAAGTAGCCTCCTCGGCTTCCCTTTAATTGTGATGTCATAGACGACGTTTCGCCAAGTAAAAATGTCAGTTTGAGGAGGGAGGACCTTGGTGGTATCTTCACCGTTGGCTGCATCTTGAGGAGCAGCAACAGCAACGTCATCCGGACGGATTACTTTGCCATTTTCCTCGTCCTGCTGTTCTAACATGTATTGAGGAATATTCCCGCGTCGGAATACTAAGTATTCCGCCGATGAGCCTGAGCTGGTGTTCAGCTGTGTTGCAACAAGGTAAAGCACGTAAAAGAAGCCCTGGAAGGCGAAGATGAAACCAAGGTTCCTCCAAAGGTGCGAATATTTATAGCCATATTGTGATTCAACCCATGCGTCGCCAGACACAGACCTTTCACCCGGTACGGCACCAGCAATTGGGCATTGAAAATTATCCCCCTGGCCGTAGGGCGGAACAATATCTGCGCACGCGTAACGTTGATTATGCACTTCATTTACTAAGATGGCTTCGAATGCATATGCTACCGGGTTGATCCAGCTGATCCATTCGAACCATGGGTGCCTGTGTTCACGGTTAGCCTTTGTGATATAACCACTCCACCGAAACAGAAACAACTGAGGAAGGGATTGAGATCAAATTCAATAAACCAAAGCTGTACTTACATGTAGGATCGCTGAATGGTGAAACCAGTATATATGACAATTGCCAACACCATTACTCCTGCGAACGCGAGTGCCTGAGAAATAGTTTTCGTTGCGGCAGCAAGTGTTCGGAAAATCGCAGACATCGTTAACATAGTGACAAACGTGAAGAGGAAGAAAATGAAAAAATTTCCAGGTTCCCTCCTCAGGTCGCCGAGGAAGTAGATAATAATGTTGAAGACAGTGCTTATGACGAATTTTATAGGGATATCAGCGACTATTCCCGCGAAGGCTTCCACCCAGGCGTAATAAAAGGCGAAGGATACATGCTTAGAGACGATGGGTCGTTGGGCATCTTGCAAGGTTAGTAGCTGTGTTAGATTTGGGGGCAAACGACATGGAACTTACAGAGTCTGGAGCATGGTGTTAGTAAAAAGTTGCTTCGTAGACAGGAATAGCGGATAAAAACTTACGTATTGATTTCGGATACAGAAAGCAAGGCGTTAAGCAAAATAGCGAAGAACAAGACTGAGCCTTTTGAGAAGAAACTGCTGGTTACTTGTGGGGTATTGAAAAAGAGCGATCCAATAATCAAAGACATTATTAGCTGCGCAGCCACTCTGGATATCGTTGATGCTTTGTCATTCCATAAGCGTTGGTAGGCCCGGATGGTGCACAGCTTCACTTGCATCGCCATCGAAATGGTATATGGAGATTTTGGACGGACGTGCTTTGCTTGGGCCTGCTGATGCGCTTCACGCAATTCTCCTAAGGCTGGTCCACCCATGGGGTGTTCTTTCTCGCTTTCTTCTATTTCAGCCTGCATGTCCTTGAATGCCTGAGATTGGCGCCAGTATGCTTCAAATTCCTGCGCAGTCCGGGGTACTTTGGACTCGAACCCTTTCCGAACTCTTCGTTCGATAGGGTTCGTCACGGACGTGAGAAAGTCGCCAGTCGTTTGTCGTGGAGGGCAGTACCATCCCATGTCTTCGAAGTATTTCTTCGCCGCACTAGCAGGCCCGAAGTATATTTGATGTCCTTCATAAATAACAATGGCCTTGTCAAAGATATCATAGATGGCCTGGCTTGCCTGATAAATGGCAACAGCATGTGTCCCTCCCATAACATCAGCTCCGACTCGCAACGCTTGGGTGAACTCAAGGGCTGTGGCAGCATCCAATCCTCTAGTCGCATTGTCCCAGAAGGCCAGGGGCGCACCAGACAACGCAAGCTCCGCAATACTAACGCGCTTTCGTTCACCACCGCTGACCCCTCGCACATAATCATCGCCGACCTTGGTGTTGACTGTGTGACTCAAGCCAAATATGGCCATGACAACTTTCGTTATATGACGTGCAAATCTCTTCCTAGTCAAACCCATGACTCTGGCAGCTGGTGTCCGACAAGAAGCGGCAAACTCCAAGGTCTGTCCGACGGTGAGATGAGGGAAGTGATTTTCATCTTCCGCACTATATACCGCCTCTCCTCGAAATTCTTTCACGAAGGTCTTTTGAGGAATGCCATTATAATGGATCACTGTGTCTTTTCCGAGCACAAGGTTGTGCGTTTCTCCACAGATAGATTTCAAAAACGTACTGCACCCACTCCCAGGTCGACCTAGGACAACAAGCAGTTCGCCTTCCCTGAGCGTCCCATTGAAATCCTTAATAATCCGCTTCTGAGTTTTCTGGCCGACACCGAAGGTATCGCGAAAGCGGACAGGGGCCATGAGCGGGGTAGAAACCGTGCTCTGCAACTGTAATGCAGAACCCGAACCGTAAACACAGAGGTTTTTGAATGTAAGTCCCGTACGTCGTCTCTTTATGCCCTCTTCCTCCATCAATCGCATCAACTTGCGAGTCCATTTGAAGAAATCGAATTGTGGATTGGAAGGGTTTAGGATAGCATCTCCTAGCTGAAGGCCAGTCACGGTATCACTCCGGTCCAGGTCACCCGTTGGGGGATGCTGTTCATCATGGGGGAAAACGGATGCTATTCTTGAGAGTTCTGGTCGGGTATCTCTGGTTAACGACCTAACGAGTTGGAACCTAGGGCTCCGTTCGTCCTCGGGAGTAGATGAATTATCGCCATTGGATTCATTATTATTATCATATTCTTCGTACTCCGCATTCTGGGCATCCCGATCTTCATGGGCAGGGAAGTTCGACGTTTCCTCTGGCATTGGTTTTGCAGGGGGGAATCGTTAGGGTGTGCCAGGAGTCCGGATGTGGTGGAAGACGAACAATCAGGCAGTAGAAGAGTGAGATGTCGAATTGACATGCGTATGTTGTCAATTAATGGAGTAAATTAAAGGGTAAACTTTTATCTATAAAATCTTCTTCGATATATGGCTTTTATTAAAAGTGCGAGAACCGGGAGGGGGGGGGTAAAACAAATCTAACACAGGCGGGTGAGAGCAGGCCCATAATCCGTTGGCCAAATCAGGCGAATTGCCCCTTTTATACGGGCTACCATGGATTGAACCCATCCTGACTTGCTTCGCAAATAACGCTGCTGAACCGAATACGCTGGAGCTGTTGGTGATGTCACTATGGCAAAGCTTCGTCTGCGGTTGCTACCATAGGGGATATGCCACACCTTCCCGAATACGGCTAGTGGGGCTGATCACGACTGGCTAGGGCTCGCATTCGGTTTTGCAACAAAGTTTGCATGAAATCTCCACCGGAATGAGTAATTTTTTGTGCAAGAGGTGGTTGCAAAATCCGTCTATAATTGCAGCAATTGTTCTAACAATTACTCCATAACGTTGCCAGCCAACACATCTGACTAGTTTCGGTGGGGCACGACCAAGCCGAGCCGAGCGTACAATAGTAGGCTACGCAGTGCTGGCAGTTCGCTCTCTCCCTAGCTTCTTGCAGTGGAACTTGAACCCTAGCTCTACAACCCAACCAACTTGATGACGGCGCACTTATGCTTTGGACATAAATAATATGGGGAAATCCGGCGTATTGTCAAAGGCTAGAAAATGGATGCCCTCTTGTAGAGTCTTCCAGATCAATCAATAGTAATAATATATCCAATAATGCTTGTATAAAAGAACACCACGTTGGGTGGACACAGAGATTATTAATCGAGATACATGAGCTGAAAAATGTAACTAGAATAAGGATAATATAATCAAATGGCATAACTCGTTAGATCTACTATGGATACGGGAATATACTGCCGAAGGTTCCAAGCTAGTACATGTACATGTACATTCCGGCGCGCACTTACACTCAACCGTGCATATCAAACCCGTAGCAATAATAATAAGAAGGCAATTGTTTTTCTAAAAAATGAAAAAGAAAAGAAAAAAGAAAAAAGAAAAAAGAAGAGAGGTGCTGAAAAAGAGGAGAAGCTATATTCTATGATGTCAATAATGGAATTTAAGAATACATGTATTGAGATTTTAACATGTGATAAGATAAAAAAAGACATCATATGAAATTCTCTTGAAATTTGGGGTTGCTCGAAATGTTACCATTATTCTACATATCTTTATCGGCCTAGCTAAGATCGGGAGGAACCATCTTGCGCACCATAAACAGAAATCAAATGAGAGTTCATGCTTATTATTTCTTACTATTCCGCCTGTTGCTAGACATAGAGCTGCGTCTGCTGAAATAGA
Organism: Blastomyces percursus; assembly: GCA_018296065.1. Taxonomy (NCBI): domain Eukaryota; kingdom Fungi; phylum Ascomycota; class Eurotiomycetes; order Onygenales; family Ajellomycetaceae; genus Blastomyces; species Blastomyces percursus. The sequence goes on along the minus strand of JAFEJD010001124.1, from coordinate 1,587 downwards.
AACTCCCCGGGTCAGCATTGCAAGAGAGGCTCTCTGTATATATTTCAGGACAGTAATTAGACGAGTTTTCGTTTTTTAAAATTTCCATATGAAGTGACATTGGTTTTCGATTGAGGGAGAAAAAATGTCAGTGGGCATTGGGTTACTAGTAACAATGTGAAAAAAATTAGAGCCAAACTAACGACATCCAGCAATGAGGATGCCTGAACGATAAGAGCAGTTGGTGAGTTTCCCCCCGTGAGATACTCAAAAATCCTGCGGAGCCCTTCCGAAGAGTCTTTTCTAAATTATTGCATCCGGGTTCTATCCAGGAGCCTATGGAATATTATAAAAGATTAGAGCTCTTAGGGCACTAGTGGATAGGCAGGGAAATATTTAGCCACCGATTATTTCTCATCGACCTACAGCGTAGAATCATGAAACACACCTAGACAGGTAGCTTACGCTGATATCCCATACTAGCTCTTCCTAACACGGCCCCGCAGAATGGTTCCATGGGCAGCTTCCGCGGGGTATAAAAATAATTGCACTAGAAGAGATTGCATTCGATTCCCTTGGCTTGGTAGAGAGGGCTCGCACGTATTTGGCAGACAATGCTTTGTGAGCCTTGCTAGTCTGATCAGTCAACAACAGTGGGAAATTTCAATCAACAGATGTCAAGCCTTGGGCTATACTACTAAATTCTTCATGTCATGGTCTGGCAGATTTTAAGCTACTGGAAAAAACTATCGTTCACTCATTGTAAAATCTTGTTCGTTCTATTCAAAAAAGAAAAGAAGCGAAAGTAAGAATAAGAATTGAAGGGAAAGTAGTCAACGTGGGTTGTCTCTTGCGCTTACTGAAGCATTTTCACCATCCCATGCTGAGATCCGTATTCAGTCATGCATCATCCATCGTCCGACCTTCAGATAAAGCAGTTGTCGCGTTGAATTCAAGCTGCTTCAGTTTGATTCACCAAAAGACATTCAATATAAGACATCCAATATAAGACCAGAAACAAAGTAGGGCCTCTGATTACTCTAAAACTTAGTTTTATCAAAATTGTATATATTATCTGATGAAATTTTATACTTCGCAATTATAGGTTATATGAAACTGAAATCATGTATAAATTGTCTCAGAATTCTCATATAAAGCTCGCTGATAATTATATTTTTAAGAGAATTTGAATTTGAATTTATTATAACAATTGACAAAGTTCTGTAACGTAATCGGTAAGCGAGCGGCGCATGTAAGCCAGCGGCGCACCCAACCCAAAACGCGTCCATGAATTAGCACTTATTCATTCAACCACCTACCATGCCACCAATTCGCGCCCGCAGCTCTAGAGATTTAGCAGAGCAAGAGGGTAGGATCTTATTAGCTATCCAGGCTATTAAAAACCAAGAAATATCTTCTGTTCGCCAAGCAGCACGCATATACAAAGTGTCTGAAACCATACTTCGCCGACGTCGTCACGGTATTGCGAACCGCGCGATTTCTCGCGCCAATTCCCATAAATTAACAGAAATTGAAGAGCAATCGCTTCAGAAATGGATTATCTCTTTAGATGATCGTGGAGCAGCACCTAGGCCGTACACTGTACGA
>JAFEJD010001121.1:0-19572 GCA_018296065.1 Blastomyces percursus | reverse complement strand
TCATATACCAGGATATTCAGAATTGGGCTGGCGTCGAGATTAGGAGGGTTGTTAATTCAGGAGGGTTGCCCTCCCTTTTTTTGCCTGTTCTTTTTTGTCTAAATTTAACTCATACTATTCTTTTGTACAGTACACATGCATGTACCATGCTTATCTCCTTGTGTGTTTGCTTTCTTAATAAATGTTATGCGTGTGACTTCCCTTTAGTGCATGTCCCGACGATTTTCGATGATGCATTCTTGCTTTTACACATCTCCGTTCATTGCATGTGATAACTGTTACATAAGTTTCATCTAAAAAAAATTCACTAACTATAGTGTAATGTACATGTTGGACTTCCTCTTCTTAGTCAACAATACTTTTGCTTTCATGATATAAATCCTTGATATGCCAGTTGATATGCCTGGCACCTCCCTCATATGAATGACGGAAGGATGTGTTTCCGCAGTGAAAAATGGAGAAACCGTCAATCTATTGTAAAAATACAGAATTCCCCTGCTCTCAAAACATGGTCCCAGTTAGGCAAAAAGAATACGGACAAGAACAGCCGCCGAAATGAGGCAGAGGCAGTTGATCGAAACAAAAACAAAAAATAAGAACGCCCCCATCCCATATATTAACACACGCACACAAAGAATGAAAGAGCCCTATCCACCTCAACCCACCTATCTTATCCCATCCACCAAATTTCACCTCCGCAAACTCGAAAACGGAACTCGAACCCCCAAATCATCGCCAATAAACTGCCTCGTCTGATTCCACTCCACCCTGCCACTCACATCCTTAATCTCCTCCAGCTTGTCTCCCAGCTTCACGACGGAGAAGCGGATCATACGGGGATCTAGGCCGAGGGTTCTGCGCACGGACTGCTGCACGGCCGATGACGAGTCGAAGCGCATTATGAAGTGGTGGCCTGTGGAGTATTTTGTCTGATGTTTGGTGATGGGGCGGGGGAGGCGGAAGGGACCCCAGTTTGTTAGGCCCCGGATCACGCCGCCGGAGTAGAGGATTTGGAGGCCCGTTACGCGTGCGATTCTGGGTGTTTTTTAGTTGGGTTTTTTTCTTCCTTTTGTTATTTTTTTTTTATTTATTTATTTAATTTTTTTTAATTTTTTTATTTTTATTTTTATTTTTATTTTTATTTTTTTTTTGGCTCTTTGGCGGGGGGGGAAGAGGTGTTGGTTGCCGTGGCCATTGCGGAGTATGTGTAGGGGGCGACATCCGCTCTGGATTGGAGGTTGTGTAGGTCTGGAAAATTGGGATCGAAGACGGGAATCGCTGAGACAGGGCGGGATATATATCTACGTACTCTCTAACCTCCTGGACGCTGCCCGGGCGGACCTGTTGGATTTGCGTTAGCCTGATGGTAGAGTGCAATGCACGGGAGGGGAGAGGAGGATGAATAAAAGTAGTAGCATACCACCGCAATCAGCTCATACAACATCCCCGGCAGCTGTGTCGTGAGCAGCCTTCAACCAGGCGGGACCGAAGAAACCAAATAGATCTGCGCGGTGGGCGGTGGTCGTGGTGAATTGCGTATGTGTAGATATCCAGAAATCTCTCGTTTCTCGAAAATCTCTCGGCCGCGGGAAACAAAAAAACCTCCTCCGGGAAGTTTTGCAACTGGCGGGTTTGGGTTTAGCGTTAATTACGGCGCTGGTATCAGGCAATACACAGATACACAGGTAACACAGCCATTTCTTTTGGCTGGGTAAGACCGTAAGAGCTGGAAAATGACGGTACGGTACATCGCTGGGGCCCGCCCGCACACGGGCTTTGCTTATCTCAGCCTCCGCGCACAACTTTCCCGGCAATTGTAAGAGTTACATCCATATTGTTGTTATTGTTGTTTGCGCTCAACTTGCAACAAACTCCTCCTCGACTGTCCTGGCCAATTGCTATTGTTCTTTAATTCCCTGCGCTGTTGCTGTACTGTCCTATTTCCCCCGCTCACAATGTCTGCTGCAGCTGCTGCCGTCCGAACCCTCAACCCCCTCCGGAGCGGGCTCTGGGCTGCCCCAGGACTCTCCTCCCCAGCTCTCCGCACCGCATATATCTCCCGCCCTGCCTTTCGGGATTGCAGGAGAGCATTCTCGCAGAGCTCCCTATGTAAGTTGGATATATGTCCGTTTGCATTAAATTGAATTGTGTTTAATTGTTTGTTCCTGCGAAATTCAATCCCCGTGAGATATAGAATGCTGACTGGCGTCGTTTTGAACAGGGCAAGCGAAGAAGTATACCGAGCAGCATGAGTGGATTGAGCTGGCTGGGGATGGAAAGACTGGTTAGACATCACTTTCTTCCTGTTTTCTCTTTTGGATTTGTTATAATTCGTTATTTGTTACACGATTGGATGGATATTTTGTCATTCTAATGCGATCCACGTCATACGCTGCGTCCAAGAACCAAACCACCCTTGATCACAAACACATCTCTCTAACTAACAACGCAAAATGCCCCAAAAACAACAGCCACAATCGGCATAACCGAATACGCCGCCAACGCCCTCGGCGACGTCGTCTACGCTGAGCTACCCACTGTCGACACCGAAGTTGCCTCAGGCGAGACCATAGGTGCCGTCGAGTCCGTCAAGTCCGCCTCCGATATCCTCTCCCCCGTGACCGGCAAGATCGTCGAGGCCAACGCGAAGCTGGAGGAGTCGCCCAAGATCATCAACGAGAGCCCCGAGGATAAGGGCTGGTTTGCCAAGATTGAGCTGTCAGATCCGACTGAGTTGGACGGCTTGATGGAGAAGAAGGAATATCAGGCTAGGGTGGAGGAGGAGGCTGAGTAAAGAAATGATTTGGATTTCCCCAAGAGGGGAGGGAGGAGAACGGGTTCACATTTTTTGCCATGTTTTGTTAAATCATGTTTTTCCTATGATGTCGGCTTGGGTTGTTTGCGGGATCTTGGGGTTGATAGGGATCTTCTACCGTTTGACTCTGTCTTTTTTTTTCCCGCCCTAAACTTTCCATTTTTGCGATATGTATGTATATCTGCTTATCTATTGATGCTTCAACATGTTAGGGTGTTGTGATTATAAACTGTGTATGTGCTCAAAATCACTAACACTATCCTTGTGCGTCTATTAAATCCGGCTAGAAAAGGGAAGACAATAGATTGAACAGAAATAAGAGGCAGCCTGCGACTTCTTATAGATAGCTAAAAGATAAAGATATAATATATATACTATTCAGATTCCTCACAAGGAGACGAAGGGAAATAAATGTATGTTCATTAATCAGATATCAATGCAATGAATCTAAAATTTCCAGACCCAAATAACTACCCAAATGCAAACTCATGAAATTCTATACTTTTGCATTGAGTACAAACACAATCAATCACCAAGATGATTCGATGGTAAGAAAAAAAAAAGAAAAAGAAAAAGAAAAAAAGAAATGAGGGGAAAAAAAGGCGGAACAAATTTACTGTACAGAGAGCGCGCGTTTCCGAAACCAAAAAAACCAAAATGACAGAACATGTAAGAATTAACATGCTCAAATTGGAGGCAGGTTATCTCGACAAATCGGACACTGTAGGCGCAACCGCATCCAGCTCTCCAAACACGTACTGTGAAAGATGTGCCGGCATGGCGTGACCATATACGCACGCCGGCTGAGCAGGTTTGCAGCCCCTTCGGCTACGCTGGTTGGTGCAACGCCCGTACTACCGCCCGGCAGCCTGAGGACGGGCACTTCGATATCCTGCATGCAGATAGCACAGTCGAATCGCCTGCTTTTACGATCCTTGCCATCATTATTGTTATTAGTGTTATTGTGGTCCGGGCTATTTTTGTCGTCGGCTTTAGCGCTAGATGGTGCGGCGGAATGGTTTTCTTCACCTCGGAGGAACCCAATCGGCAAGACACCTGCAGCCTCGATGTCTTCACTGGAGCCTGAGGCAGAGGTATCCCTGAGAATCGGGTGGTAATCGTAAGCTGGTGGTGCCCAGCCGTGGGGAACGAAGAAGCGTGGACCCAGGAGGTCCTGAGCAGCGAGAACCACTGTTTGCATCCACACCCAGGCTACGATGCCAAGCGTAAATATCGAACCTGGTTTGATGAATAGGACATTACCCGGGAGGGCGTAGAAGTAGAGAAAAGGGACTATTCGGATGAGACTTTGGCCCACGACGAATTCCCATGTTAGGGCCTTGCGACAGTTTCGCATTACGTTGCGATATATTTGGGGGATCCAAAACGAAAGGTAGATGAAGGATACACCGTGGCCATACATCCGGGTGAGGCGGTTTGGCCAGAATAATGCCCACGAGGAGAAGAACAGGAGGCAAAAGAGTGTGAAATAAAATCGAGAGTACATTGCCCCCGTATCATTAGTCCCTGAATCACCGGCTGCTTGGGCTGCTGGAGTGCCAGTGGTCGTGTCTTCGGGTTCATCTTGATCTGGTGGTAGTATGATGATAGATGTGGCGCCCGTATCCACGGGGCGACGCGCTGTTGCTGGTGAGGGCAGAGATTGTGGTGACCCAGATGGAGCTCGAGTAGACGATGATCGATCGGCTTCCCTGCGTTCAGGGGCTTGAACAACCCATACTTCTATCTGAAACTTCATTGCCAGGAAACTGACAGAGAAGAACGCTAAAAATGTAGTTCCGGTAAGAAGCAGAAACGAGGCTTCATCATATAACTGCATCAGGATAAATGAACCAAACAGAGCGTCACCCATAGACATCATAGCAATGGTGTAGAAGCTGACTCTGCTCCTAGCTGATGGGGTGGAGGCCTCTTTCATCTGTCTCATCAAGAGGTGAATCTGGGTGCAAAGAACCGCCGCCATAATCACCACTAGCCGTCCAGCATGTTTCCGGTACTGCTCCTGCTTTGGGCCAGAAATGTAGAGTCTGTCTGAAGGGGAGTAAGCCGGTGACCCCTTGCTTTCCAGCACGAATCCACAATCGGGAGAAAACAGCGTCATAGACATTGTCATCAATGGCGGAGACGGTATAGGAGCACCTACGGGGAAACGTAGTTCGTCTTCGATCGATTGTAGTAGAGGACGTCGAGCTATTTGGCCATTTATTACCAAGGGGTGCTGCTGAAGATACACGACATATTCACACTTGGGTGCCGGAAATGTCATGGTGCTTGGGCCATGGGGAAGAGACGACCAGGGCAGATAATCTACGGGTCTTGTTTTCTTTTTGGACAAGGTTTCAGCTAGTGACCTGTTCAGCAGCTGGCGAGAGAGCTCGAATGTATCGTTCGAAAGAGCGAATTGTGGCATTGCTGACAGCCCCGCGAATTTTTCACTGGTAGTGCTAAGAAGCATTCCACCCGATGATGGGAAATGCACACCGAAGAGCTGTACGTAATGGTTGGCTCCCAGCGACGCATCTGTGTATAGTGTCATATCTGCTTTTATCTCCCTGACAGTTGAACCGGCCAAGGCGAGCTCCTCCCTATCCTCCTCCTGTAACTCCATCAAGAGAGTGCCATGGTCCGTAGTGATATTATTCGCGAATGCGCTGGTAAAATAATCATGCCGCAACATGATTGCAGAGGTATTTAGTCGCGGGAGGTTTTCTGTCTCAGGACCCTGCCAGCGCACCCAGTCGCCCCGGACCTTCCCGGTAACATTGTGATATACGGGAATCCGTAGGTCTGAGGTATTCAGGTCCGACCGAAGTGGATGCGCCTGCCATTCAATTGGTTGCTCGCTCAGCAAGCCGGATTGTTGGAGGATCGAGTATAGCTGGTTCCGGGCGCGATCCTTTACCACAGGAAGCAGCCCCCATGCATAGCCATCATCTTTGGTCAAGCCTCCCAAAGGAAGCCAGCGACCCGCAGCGCTGTCCAAGTCACCATATCTCGAGTTATTAAGGAGTGACAGAGCCCGCTGTTGCTCCGTCTTCTGCTGGTGGCGCTCTCGCTCGAAACTAAGGGTGGGCGGGCGTGGTTCTGGAGCAGATAGCAAGAAGAACAGGAGCACGAAGAAGAGGAGCGCGCGGCGGTTTTCCATGGACTAGAGGTGATTGAGCCATAGGAGCTCAACCGTATGCGAGTATAAGGGCCATTACCAGAGTCTGGCTCCGGCTGGTTGGTTATGTCCTCGTTTTCCTGGTTCAAAGAGTATACATTTTTTGGTTCATTGTAGTTGTAGTTGTAGTTGTAGATTTATATTATAGTTGCGGCTTGTCAGCTGGCGGCGGCAAAGAAATGGCCAAGAGCGGTTGGCGGCTGACTTTCGGCTGTGGACCTTGGAACGGTGCAACAACAGCGGCCAGGAACAGATCTCAGTCCATCTACACTAACCTCTTGGGCATGCGGAGTAAACAGCCTGGATGATATCGGAAGCACGTACATGTACGAACCCCCTTGCTACGATGGAAGGTTAGGATAAGTAAATACTGCCATTTAAATACCTCAGACAGAAGCTAACGGGAGCACTTTTCAGCTTTCCAACCTCGTAAATTATAGCCACCTCTCTTCTCCCCACTTGACGAAGCTGCCCCGTGGCTTGATACCCTGAATAGCCATGGCGGAAACTCTGCCGCTGCCGATCCCTCCGCGAACTCCCACGCCGCCCTCGGACGACGACCCTTCTTCAGGTCCAGGAAGCTTTACGGTAATATCATCAATGGAGAGCTATGACCGCAATACCTTGTCGCCAATGGTGAACACATTCGCAGCTTCCGGGACCCTAGGTGATTAATCTGATACCTGGCCCCGCGTTAAATTACTCATCCATTGGGCACTTGCTAAACGCTCTGGTTCCTTAGACTCATCCCACAACTCGGCCATGGGTTCTACGGAAAACATGCAAGGACCTTTCAATTTCAAACCGACCGCTCTCGCGAAGAGCCCTATAACAAAATCGGTATGGCGACCCAGTGGAAATTCCGGGTGCGCCCGAACCTGATGACTGACTATATAATGTCCCAAATGAAAAATAAAAGAACGTGGGCCAGAGACGGGGACACAAATATAAACATAGCAGCGTATCCCACCAGATATTCTTAGAGCCCCCGCCTAGGTCGCCGATGCCCTTGCCGAACTCCCTACCAATCCCAACATGGGGAGAATGTCTGGGGAGTATGTCAAATGATCAGAGAATTCGGTTTTGGTGGAGCGTATGCCACATGGTGGTGGCTGGATATACGCTGTGGGCTGCCCATGGCTCTATGGCCATGATCGGCTTATCGCATCTCATACTCTTCGACTCGCTGGGCGCCATGCTCTGCGTAGTCGTTGACATACTCGGAAATTTCGAGGTGTGGAAGCGGTCAAGTATCCGTCACCCTTTCGGTCTGGAGCGCGCAGAAGTCGTTGCAGGGTTTGCTCTATCCGTGCTACTATTCTTCATGGGGGGAGATCTAATTTCGCATACGGTCCAGCATTTGCTGGAAAATTCAGGGCACAAGCCCCATCATTCCCATTCTTACCCGCGAGTTTCACCGGGGAGCGTCGATATTACGGCTCTGCTAGCGATAATAGCTACATTGATATCCGCAATCGCTTTGAAAAACCACACAAGGATTGGCAAAGCTATCCGTTTTGCCTACATCGAATCCCTGCCTTCTATCCTTAGCAACCCGGCTCACTTCCTGACGCTTTCATGCTCAACGATTCTCCTCTTGCTTCCTCTATTGTCCGTGCAAATGTATCTATGGTTGGATCGAATTCTCTCTTTAACTGTTGCCATGTCCATGTGCGTTTTCGGTGTTCGTCTAGTTAAAACGCTTGGATCCATGCTTCTGATGTCGTACTCTGGCTCTGGAACTTCTGATGTTCTGAGAGACATCTCCAGCCACCCAGCTGTGTCGGAGATTGAAGAGGCAAAATTCTGGCAGGTCCACTACGGTCTGTGCATAGCATGTATCAAACTACGAGTGGCTGGCTCAGAGGAAAGCTTAGCTAAATTGCGAGAGAGGATCATCAGCATGATAAAAAACCGATTAGGGGGCGGGTACGGTGCTGGTGGCCAGAGATGGGAGGTGTCCGTGCAGTTTACTGTTGAGCAGGGTTAAATAGTTATACTTATAACTTGATATATATCCACATATAACCCCTTAACGTCGTTGCAAGCGGATTATAATAGAAATAGCTCGGGTTTTTATCCTTTTTTTTCTTCTCATTTTTTCTTCATTCCTTCATAACTTCCTTCTCGTTCTCTATCTCCAGCACTAGTTAACTGTCTTCCGGTGTTAAATCAAGCTGAGCTGCTAACCCCTTTAGTATATTATTCTGAGAATAACATAACCTCCATCCAATACGCATGCCTCCTGGGTAATTTGTATAGAGAAACCCCCGTTTTGAAAAGTTTATCAATCCATCCATAAGCTCGTGGCCATTTTCACACTAAATATCTAAATCACATTGTCAATGACTCCCGTGCTGGGTTGCATCAACTAGCATTCCGCAGCATTACTAGTCCCACATGCGCCTCTGGCTTGAAGATGACTCTTGTAGCCTAGAATTATTTACCGGGTGGCCTCGTGGTGTGAAACGAACGTCCTAAATGAGCTAGAAGACGAGGACCACCCTTCACACAAGCAGAGGAGAAGTGAAGCTGGCTGCAAACGTCTATGAATATTTGTACGCTTTCGATTGATTTTGGCTCTTTGCTGGTTATGTACATACGCAATATCCTAATGATTCCTATCAATCTTCGAATACTAATAACTTGGACTGACAAAGACTGAAGACTGAAACGATCTGAATAACAGGTAAATTGTTTATTGTAGAAAAAATGATGAATGGAAACCCTAGAGTAATAAAACAGATAGCAATGAAAGTCTTTTTTTTTTTTTTTTTTACCTTTTTGCAGCTTTCATATATATTCCATCTTAGTTGTATCGCTAGAAAAGGATACCCAGTATATTGAATTTATCGTAGTCGTTCGAATTCCCCCTCACCTCAAACCATCCTAGAGTCGAGCGATATGATAGTGCTCGCCCCAATTGCTCACGACAGGCTTGCTAAGACACCCCTCTCTTCCGTCCGTCAAAGCACCGCGCCGGCCTCCGCAGCCTCCCTCTCTGCTCTCCTTTGTCTCTTTTCCAGGAGACTATTTTTCCGTTCTGCCAAGATGGCCATTTGTCTGCTGTCAACGCCCTCGAGCCAATATCCGAAACTACCCCCAACCGTCGCGAAGAGAGGATACACCCATAGTGCTTGTTTTTGAAAAAGAGGGCGCATTTCGATGCCCAGTTGCCAGAAGCGAACGGCAATGCCTGTAGAATTCGCCAGTTAGTAGGTATTTCTTTCGTGGGATGTATTCCGCTTGATGGACATAGAAAATGGACAGCTTCAGTCTCCGTGGAATTGATGAACTTCCGAAGAAAAAACAGTTTGCCTTCTTGAAGCAAAGGAGCGAACATACCGAAGCCGCTCCAAAACAGGACTTTGTGAAGAGGCATGGTTGAATGTTAATTCGGGGTCGATCGGGCGCAATGCCAGGGTTGGCTGGAATTTGTGGCCGCAGAGCGGGATGGAATATGCCGTGGACAAGTGTCTGGAGTGTACGCACGCCTCACGACTTGTTATTAAAGAATTGGCTTCTCACGAATTGTGTAGCAAGCGTCCTCGTAGACATTTGCGCTCTAGAGATGCGTTTCCGTGGCCGGATCAATGACTTTCGGAGGTTCGTGAGTTGTGGTGAGGAAGCCTCGGCGCCGGGAAAATAATTCCGCCGGTCAGAGAGCTGTAACCCATCGTCACATCGCGATTTTTATTTAGAGAAGGTTCACTGCACGCGCAACGCCCGGTGATCATCGACAAGAGATGGGTTGCAGCTAAATACTACTCAGAAATGTGAGGAATTTTCCGTTGAATATTCAAAGGACCTCTTTTGTTCGAGCTAGTCACCATGACTGGCTCAGACGTGGAGATGGTTGGCGTCAAGCGGGCAGGAATCGATCTTGAAAGCCTTCAGCGCAAGAAGTTCAAAACTTCAGATCTGCCATTGTCAGCTACGCAGCGAACGTCGATCGATGGCCTTCTATACGCCTTTAAGAAGAAGGGTGGTTTTGACTCGGTTCGAAAGAAGATATGGGCAGAATTTAACGAGAGTGTGAGCAGCAGCCCCTTGAGACGCAGCTACCTAGCTTTATATCATATTTGAAGGGTTCTTGCGTTCTAGACCACTGCTAACCCACTTATTCTCTCTTACCATAGGAAGCTAAGAATTCTCTTACATCTTCTTTGATCGAAATGGCCGAATCTGAAATCGACCGCGATCCTTCTTTATTATCAAGGGAGAGAGGAAAAGCGGCAACTCTAATAGAAGGTGCCGTTGATCGGAGCGATCTTTACAAAAGCGTTGAAGGGGCAATTGACGCGATATCTTCCAACCATTTGGACTATATCCTTGACTCCCTTCGCACTATTCGTCGACAAGAAGTTGGCGAAGAAGCGGCTGCGCTAGAGGAAGAGAGGGGCAGTAGGGCAGACGAATACTATGAGCGCGAAGTCAAGACTAAGAGAAATGAAAGAGAAATAGCGTGGCTGAAGGAGCTTGAGAAACGGAAACAACGTGAAATCGAAGAGGCAAAGGCTAGGGCTGAGGAGTTACGAAAACAACGTGAACTTGAGAAACAAAGGGAAGAAGAAGAGCGGAAAAAGAAGCTGGAATTGGAGGAAAAAAGGCGAGCGGAAAGAGAGAAGATTCGAGAAGAAAGGCGTCTTCTAGAAGAGCAGAGGGAAAAGGAGAGGGAGGAACGGTACGAACGAAGAAGGCGGGAGCGGGAGAAGGAAAGAGAAGAGGAACGGCAAAGGGATCGGGAAAGAGATCGAGATAGAGATCGTGATCGTGATCATGACCGTGATCGTGGGAGAGATAGGGATCGGGATGCCGTGCTCGACCGATCACCTCGACGTTCCCGACAACGTTCCAGGACCCCAGAAGAACCTACGCCTATAATTGTTGATGAGAAATCGTTGGAGGACGCTGCTTTGGAATTGCTTTTAAAGGAAGGAAAAGAAATGGCTGAGAAATCACGACAGAAACCAGAGTTTGACTTTGAACTGGCCGAAGCCCTTGAAAATGCGCCGCTGCAGCAGCCTCAACCTCAGGCGCAAATTCAACCGCAACAGCGTTCACGCCAGTTATCAGTCACAGATACCAAAGCTCTTCGGACAGATCAGACTCGTTCACGAGCCTCGCATTCTCGGCTAAAGAGTGAGGTGTCTCCTACGCCTAAATCTACACCTAAAGCTGATATCAAGTCGAGCGACGATCGTCATGATAATGATAGGGATCTGGACCGGGATCGTTCAGAGCGAGATCGAGATCGAGATCGAGATCGAGGCCGTGAGCGCGACCGCGACCGTGACCGATATCGAGACGAACGAAGTAGGTCAAGGACATGGCGCTCTTCACGATATGATGACAGAGATCGTGAGATGGACCTGTACAGGCCTTCGACTCGAAGCAAGTTGGACAAAGATGATCATTCCCGCACTCGCGGAAGAAGCAGGAATCGTAGCAGGAGCCATAGCAGATCTACTGCGCGAAGCCGGGACAGAGACAGAAATAGAGATCGGGGCAGAGATCGGGGCAGAGATAGGGACAGAGATTGGGACGGAGATAGCGATAGAGGGCAGAGTAGGGAGCGAGGTAGGGATGACCGTTGTTACCGTCCGAGGGATTATTCGCGGGGCTGCACGCGGTCTCGGTCAACCAGGCGACGTCGCCGCTCTCGATCGCGCTCCCACTCCCGCAGCCACAAAGACAGGGATAGGGATAGAGGTCGGGAGCGGGATGCGGAGCGGGATATGTCTTACTCGCGCACTGGCCGGCGATCCAGGTCTCGAAGCCCCCCTGATATTGACCGCTATGTGCCTCCTACTAGTAACCGTAGTCGGACGCCGACCAGGCGACGAGCAAGGACGCCAGATCGAGACAGGGATAGAGGTAAAGAAGATCGATCAAAGCTTTACGAAATTGATAGGATTGATAGGTACATTCCGGGAGGATCTGGCACTGCTCCTTCCGTAGCTAGCGACAAGGATGATCGAAGGAGCAGAAGGAGAAGCAGGAGCAGATAATATTCTGGTCTAATTTCGGGAACTTTTCCTATGAACTATGTCCTTATTAATTGATGATGGCGGTTTGGAGTTTGGAGCAGTGATAAGGTTTCAATAATTGTGTTCCTGACTGCACACGGATATTTCATGTACATATTCATTAATTGTTTGGAAGAGGGTCCATTGTCATAGTTTAGCATTGATGGCATCGCAGTCGTGGTTGTTCATGAATAATATCGGGTCATGGGGGTTAGTTACTATCAGATTTCAAGTTTGGGTTACGAGGAACAAGTGGGAACTGGCACTAATTGTGGCCACGTCCCACCCACCACCAAAGGGGACAACTGGTGGGTGGGACGTGGCCACAATTAGGGGATTTTCTCTGGTCTGAGATCACCAGGTCATTGATACTGGAGCGAGGACAGTACATATTCCGAAATATAATACGTGTGCATTCTAAAACATATAAATGTCGTAAGATAATTCAAAAATAAAGGCGACAAAAAGGGGAATATGATGTCTATGGATTTGGTGGTTGTTTGTAGGATCTCTAACAAGGCCATAAAATAAACTTGTACCTAAAGATATAATGGGAAGAACAGAGCGACAATAGAGGGCAAAAAGTTTCGCTTTGCTACCTTGCCATTGTGAAACAAAACAAATCATTGACGTCGTCCAAGAGGGTATGAATGACCTTGTCCTTCTTCAAAGAGATTGTGCGTAAAAGCACGAGGCATAAACCAGACAAAGGAGAAACTCAAAAGGCGAGGGGAACAATGAGACAATACTTGGTTAGTTTCGAGTAAGGCCAACTTGCATAACCGGACGTAAACAGCCGTCTAAATCGTAAAATAACGTGCGAAGAAAATAAAATGCGATGAAAAGTGAGCAAAGTCAGGATAATGCTCCTAATCGTCAGTGTGCTGATGTAATGGTCTCGCGGGCTTATGCTATCATGGCCCATTTCCACGTTCGCCGCTGTTCGCGGAGGCCTCGTGCTCCTCCACAGCGGCCTTGAAACCTTCATGCTCGTCATGGCGTTTATAGAAATATGATTGAGCAGATGCTGGACGTAGGTATGGCGAGACTCGTTGTAGAACTATATCTTCGATGGCTTTGATGGCCTTTAGATTCGAGCCGGACTTGTTCCATATAGAGATTAGGTGGGAGTTAAAGCGCACTGAGGTGGAGACTCCGATGACATGGTCGTGCTCTATACTTTTGTTAGTATTCGAACTTTTTCTTTCTCTCTTCATCTTTGAGATGTATCCTAGTGCAACCTCCCACTTTTCTATAGACGCTGCCGTACGGATGAAAAGAGAGAGGGAGATCAGGAGGGGGGAACATGTCTTCCAACGCACCAGCTTCAAGGGCAACCTGGAACTCATTGGCCATGCAGAGAATTGCGACTTCATGAAAAAACACCTGGCTCTTCGCCTTTGGCACGCGGAACGTCCAACGGCCGCCTTTTTGGTTCTCTGGATCCTCCCATACGGGTTTTGTACCCTTGCGGAAAATATGAACAGTGTCTCGTAGTTTGACTTTGTCCCAAGGATAATTATTGTAGACTTTGTAGAAAGTACCAATGTCGGCAACATCTTCATGAAGCACATACAGTCTCTCGGCGTAGTTTGAGGACTCTAAATGCTTTTCGTACCAGACTGTCCAGTGATACTGCAAAGGTAGTGGTCGCAGCGTTCCTAGGATTTTCTGGTGGAGTGTCTTTCGGGACGCAGATACCGCACCGCTTCTATTTTCTGCTGCCGGCTCTGGATCGGGGGCTACAATTTTCGGGTTGTCCATTTCGGGCTAAAAGAGGAACAAAGTACCAATCGCCGACGGCTTTTCTTGCCTTTTAGTCGTCTAACTTGGCTCCTCTTGCGATGAGATCAGACACAGTTCTTGTTTATGGAAAAACTAGCAAAAGAGAAAAGAGATAAGGATGTAGCAGCAGTCAAAAGTACCTTCTATCACGGAACTACCAAAGTATTTAACCACAAAGCCCGGGGCAGTTTAATGGATCCCCCGTTAACAGGAAAAACCCGCGCGGAGGTATATCCCGCGAAATAGAATTTGATCTTCGTTTCCTATGTGATAGCCGTGAAACTCGATATTGTCTCACTCAGCCTTGCTCAAAGTGCTCAAATGTCACGTGTAGATGTGGACTGCTCCGGGAATGCTACGTGTTTCGGGGAGCGAGACCAGATCTTAGTGTGCTGTAAGCTAAAGAACTGTTAATGTATCAAATTGCAAGGCATTGAAATGAGGGCCCCAAATAAACCGGGCCAGGTCAGGGAAGGTATGAAACTAGTTCAATCAAAGGAAGCGTACAAAACAATACCATACCCATTGTCAGGTTTGAACAAATGGGAAATAAAAGGACAGGAGTGCACTTCAGCAAGATATAGGAATGCAAAAAGAAACATTTTCTTAAGAAACTAAACTAGGGCAAGAACTATAAATGGAAGAAGGATATCGGCGTGACCCTCGAACCTACAGACTTCGTGGCTGAAATATGGGCGAGGTAGTAGCTTCAAAAGAGACAAAATAGTGATGTATGTCCCCGTGGAAGATAGACCTCGTCCTTAGACAACACCAGATTTGAAGGCAAAAGAGCAATCATTGAAGGGGAAAGACGAAGTGCTGAAGGAGTCTCTGTTTGAAGCAGGCTCTTGTCCTAGCTCAACGACGAACGCCTAACACAAAGAAACCAGTATATATTCTGAGGGAGCGATAGCACAAGCAATGTTGAAACGGCACAAGAAACAGGTGGCGTGTACCTTTCTTAGATTTTGTAGCGCCTTGGTGAAGCGGCTAGTAGTTGTTCAGAGCGCGCAGGTAAGACAAATTCCCCGTACGAACGACGATTAAACCAGTGCGGAGAAAAGGGCGAAGCCGATCAATCTCAAGAAAGGATCACTGTTGAGAATCTTGCTGTTAAGTATTTGGCGCCAGGCCTGATTCAGTCGTGTACATCTCGAGGGCTCTCAAACTGGCCGCGGTGGCCGTTTGGCACTTTTGATGGCTTGCCATGGATGTGAGGAGCACCGCACGTGATATTTATGTAACTATGTGGGCGCCTAATGCGAATTGCTTCTGTGATAAGATTCTCGCAGGTGATGAAGGACATTTGAACTGTATGGCCATTGCAAACTCGCGAGAAACAGCAACAGCAACTGAAACTGACCAGCTTCGCCCATGGACTGGTGATAATTTGCAGTTGGGAGAGCTTACAATTAGGGTTAGGGCTTTGGCTTTCCAGATCGAGCTTGCACGTGCTTTCGTTTTTCCAAAAGCTTGGAACCTTCAGAATTCATCTTACCCCGACCCAGGCAAGATCTAGAAGATGATTGTTTAGGACCCTCTGCCAATAATGGCTGGCGTCGCCACCCCACCGACCAAGAAGCGGTGCCTCGAAGATGATGATGAGGATCCTTCTTCCTCACTGGGATCCCAGCCAATAAAATCCAAGCGCCGGGTAGCTTCTACAAGCTGCAGTTCCACGAGCGATAGCTCGAGCTGCGAGTCTAGCTACGACAGCGACAGTTGCAGGGATCAAGGTGACGATGCGCCTGTGCCTCGACCGTTAACGCATCGTTATCGCGCCCCCATGCAGCAACTTGACGATGACGAGACCTCCTCGAGCTGTGAGTCCGAATCGTCAATGTCTTCTTCTTCCTCTTCGCCATCATCGTCGTCCGGCAGCGAGTCGGAATCAGAAAGCAATCTCCCTCCTGCTGCATCTAGCGCTAGCGACATCGTTTCCATCCCTCACGGCCGACCTCACTTCAAACCGTCAATTCGTCGATTTAATACTACCACTTTACGAAATCGATTGGCTTCCTTCCTTCCCAAATTGAGGGCTGCAAACGAAAACTTAGAACAAGAGATAGCAGCCGGAAATGTAGCTGGTGTGGAGCTTGATCATAGTGATGAGACTAAAGTTGAGGGACAATACATTGAAATGGTACTATTTCTTCTTTCTATATGCAAGAACATTTCATCATGCCATAGACAACCCGCATATGGAGCTTTTCCATGGAATACATACAACTAACGGTTTTCTCCCCTTCTAGAACCTTGGCCTGGGTGTGCTAGAAGGACAAACCGATGACGCTGCTTCTGATACCAGCACGGGCAGCGGAAGTGCCATAGCTCGTGATGAAGACGAGAGCACAAAATCCGCGAGTGCCTCGCAACCAAAACCACTCAATAATACAAATGTAATGAACAAGCTCATGGGGAAGAAACCCGAAATGAAACGGCCAACCATAGAAGAGATCGCGCCTTGAATATATCCCCATACGTTTAGCTTCACGAACAAAACTCTTCTACGGTCTGTTCGCATCGATTTCCGGCATGTGCTATATTTTGGCACTTTATATATTTTTCTCTTCTATTTGGCCTAAGGTTGCTGTCGGAACGACCATGTACGCGAAAATATTGAGTGATTTAAGTTACTGTTAAACTCAGATTTTCCTTTTATACCCCTTGTTTTTTAATGTCCTACGACGTGTTATACACTCTAGGCTCTTAATTATTCTTGAGTGCCTTGATATACATGTACGTATACTTTTTAGCGCAACTCTACCTTCTCAGAATGTGGACGATTTATTTATTTTTCATTCTTATTCCATCTTTATTTCTTTGTTAGTATTGATCGCAAACACCCCATGTGCGCTACTCGAATCGATGCAACTATTTAGCAGATTATTTGACAGTGATCCGGTTCAGTCGGTGTTCTGGACTCGTCTCCACAAAGTTCCCCAAGCCTCTCCTCACTTCGGGCATTGGATATCAACCCGCTGGTATTGCGTGGAACTCAGAAGGACCAACTTCCTGCAATCTGACAATTATGGTCTAAGGCGCAAAAAAAAAAACTCAAACGAAAAAAAACTCAAAACTCCCCGACAGGGAATCGAACCCTGGTCTCCCGCGCTCGTCAGCCGTGAGACAGAATGACAAGCGGAAATCATCACCACTAGACCATCGAGGATTGACTGGACGAGCAGGATTTCTGATTCGGAGGTCATAAGTAATGAAACATTGAGCCAGTAACTACCTCCTAGAGTTAGGAGATTTGATACCCGTTTAACTAGGCCTAGAGAAGCATTGAAAGCACGCTGCTTGATCACTCTAACTTACTGAAACCTGAGTCAACCTCGAGTGAGCCTAGTGATCAGGCATATACAACTGACATTGGTTATACAACACATACTGCCAAATGACCTTGCTGCGATTGTTTTGAGGCTATTAAGCGTATTGTTCTGGGAATGAAAGAAACGGAAGCAGGAAATTGATAAGAATCATAGTCTACTCTAATCTCTCTGCACAGTTTGAGTAATAACGCATTTCCTACTTCTTCTTCTATAGTTCTTTACACTCTCTCCTAGTTGCTCTTTCCTTTATGACCTTAGCCTCAGCCTCCCATTCTTCCCTGCTGCTATGTGGCGGAGAATAGGTTAGTTTTATCCCATGCTTCAAAACAATCTCAGCCGCTCTATCTAGACGATCCCATGGCCAGCTGAGATCTTCTGAATCTTCAACACAAGCGTAAAACATAATGTGCAATTCGCAGAAATTTTTCGCCAGAGAAGTCTGAGAATGAACAGAAGCAAATTCTTCTAGGTAGTTAATCTGTGCTTCACCAAATTGCTCCCCACCTATATAGTGGCTCGTTTCTAAATCGTAATGAAGAATAAGCAATTTAAGGTTTGGAGCAGACAGTTTGCGATACAGATCAGTTGGCTTTTCATTATTGAAAACGTGAAAGGCACAAAGGAAAAGTTGTTCGAGACTGGGGAAGCTGCTAAAGCTTGGCAAAGGCCAGGAAGTACCAGGCTGCTTGGAAATAGTTGAAAGCCGAATTCGCCGGAGAGAATCACGATGAAGGAGAAGCAATGCTTGAATTTGATCAGAGGAATAATGCCACGTGGACCTTGAGAAATGAAAGCCTGTAAGCAAAATGTCTTCTAGAGCAGCTGGAAAGGCAAGACAGTCTTCCGTGAGCGTGGGGTAGGTATTCGCTTCTTGTAATTCTAAAAATTTGATGTTGCTCTGCCTTCGAAAATCTGCTGGGAGCCGCTCCACATTTGTAATCGGGGATGGCGACGCCCACAAGCCAATTTTCAGACTTTCCAAATATCGTAGACCGAGGAGGAAATTGAAGAACCCATTTCTCAACAGACTGGATTCCACCGTCGTGATGGAAAGGGATGTTAGAGGAAGATTTTTGATCGCCGTTGGAACTGCGCTAGGAGGTCCCAAGAGCTCCCTGTCAAGATGTAGAAATTTGAGCCTTTTGCAATGAGGCAAAATCTTCACCACTGCCTCATCAAAGACCTGCTCCTGCAGGTCGATGGAGTTCTCACAATAAACCAACTCCGGGCCGTAGATGAAGAGTTCTCGAATATAATCTGACAGATATGGCTTTTGATCCAAGAGATGGAGCAAACTTCCCGCATGCTCTTTAGTGATAGGAGGTTTACAGACGTATTTTAGCCGGCGGTAAAGAATTGGTTCGGCTATCCTATGCCATTTTTGGCATACCAACATAAGAGTCAGGGAGCTTCGGGGGTCGACATTCAATGGAAGAAAGATGTGTGACTGGCCCACGGCATCATCCAAGGCAATCTTCAAAAAAATCTTCTCCAGAATTTCGTCAGGGATTTTCTCCATCAGTGTTGCGTCGACTGGTTGCTAGGCTGGAAAGTTGTACTCCAGTACCACACAGATTTTCAATCGGTATAAATGGCTTAGTAGACTGTGAATTCTGCTTGAGAAGGAAGTTTCTGTATCAAGGAATTTAATTGAGGGCGGTCGGGGAATTTGGAACTGTTGTTTGTCCGCAGTATCTGTTGATATTAAAATGTAGTTACTAGTATCCTGTAAGGGGCCTCTGCCGAATAACTCGGCAAACGATATAGGTCTTATTAGATTGAGAAGAGAAAGAGAAGATGTAACAAGTATTTATGCGAGAGTTCTTTATGAACGGAGGGCGTAATGAATCGAGGTTTTTGAACCACGGTCTCTGATTGGCTGAATTTTTTTTGGCGGCCCGGAGCCGCTAAAACCTGATTGACTGCAACACACGTACCGCCCTCGCTGTGGAAGGTCACTAATATGAGAACAAGCGGGTGGGTGAGATTGGGGGTGGCACCTCATGTGTGATACTGGGCTGTGCATCAACACCAGTCATGCAGCTGGTTGCCAGTGGTCAAAGCACAATCAGATCAAGGCCACCAGGCCATAATATAAGGCCGGCGCGGCGGTATGATAAGGGATAATGGTAGCCTATTACTACAAATATGTCATGAGTAACTATTATGAGCGATAAGAAGCTTGATTAATTATAGAGAGTGATTGCTCGCTGGGCGGAAGTTAGTTATCTATGGTGAAATGCCTAAGCAGGCTGGAGGGTCTGACACCCTCACTTACCATAGTAACTGTATAATTGTGGCCAAGACCTCACCCGCGAGTTTCCCCTTTGGTATTTATGTACGAAGGCCGGCGGCTCAAAACTTGATGCTCGTTCATAGCGCCGCGTACGAACAAAACATCCTGATTTTCAACAGCCAGAGCAG
>JAFEJD010001117.1:0-21437 GCA_018296065.1 Blastomyces percursus | reverse complement strand
AAAAAAAAAAAAAAAAAAACGAAGAAAGCTTTTGGCAACGAGAACAAAAACAAAATAAATATAAAATAAATATAAAATAAATAAAATATAAATAAATAAAAAATGAAACATTTATCAACCTCTATGAAACGAGGGGGGAAAAGGAAGGAAAGTGAGAGAAACAAATAAAGAGAGGGGAAAAAAGACTCCAACATCCTCTAAAACAACAGAAATTGAAAAATAATCCAGTATATATATCCCATGCTCCTTAAAACATCTCCCCCCCCCCCCCAAATCATCAAAATCAAGCCAACCAAACTTCAATAGCTGTACATAACCCCCTCCTATTTTCTCCCCCTCACATCCTCTCCCTCTCCCTCCGCACTTCCCTCCCCTCCATATCAACCCCCTTCATCTCCTCCAAAATAACGTCATTGAATTCCTCCCATCCATCCAAGTACAAATGGTGGCCCGCATTCTTAATAACAACGACCTTCGCAGAGCCTTTGTCCGCCGCTCGTTCTTCGGGGCTCGCGTCGCGCAGGATCCGTGCTTTTTCTTCCTCAATGCGCGCTTGTGCCGCGTAGCCGCCTGCTACGTCCATCCAGTCGTGTTCGCCGTACATGAGGACGATCGGGATGCCACGTTCGCGGGTGGAGGGTTGGGGTGGTGATGGGTTAGTAGTAGACGAGGAGCGGGAGGTGGAGGATGATGTGGATGCGGAGGAGGATTGTGGTTGTTGATGTTGTGGCACGTCAGTTGTTGAATTAATTGAACTCTCCTGGGAGCTGGTCGGGGTATCCTTGGTATGCTTGGAAGCACACCACTTTTGTGTTTGTGTTTGTGTCTGTACATGTGCCTGCGCCTGTGCCTGTGCAGTAGTAGCCTTAACATCGATATCGACATCATCAGGTCTGAGCACCTGTCTACCCACGGCATGGATGCGTTTAATCAACGGGTTCCGGGCAAACGCGCCAGGGGCTAGGATGTACGCTAGTGCGTACTCGCCGCTGCCGCGCATGCGGAAGAGGGAGTATGCGTAGTCGTGAAGCGCCTGGGCCTCGGCGGGCGGCAGGTGCGAGAAGCGGCGCGATGTCCAGCCAGAAACGAGGCGGGGTCCAAGAGGACCGGACCAGCGTACCAGGCTGAAAGGGGAGACGTTGGCATCCCAGAGGTATTTCAGCCATTTAGGTAGAGGGCGGCGGGGGGGAGTGGATTCGCCGTTGGCTTTGTTTACGGTGTTGTTGTTGACTGATGCCGGCTTGGCGATATTGTTTTGATCTTGGGTGAATTCGTTGCCGACGGTGGACTCGGAGGGTTCGGGCATGTCAGCACTTACGGCGAAGGGATCCTCAGGAATTCCGACAGGGGAGGCGAGGATGAGCTTGTTGAGACGCCCGGGGTATTTGAGCGCATATGACACGGCCATGTAGCCACCTAAACTATGTCCAAGGAGAGTGAACTTGTCGAGTTTGCGCTTAATGCGCCACTCTTCTAACGCATCGATGAACCAGTCTTCGGCCTCACTGATGGCCTTTTGACGTTGTTTGGAGTGGATTTTAAATGGTGGCCGCGTACTTCGACCCATTCCCAACATGTCGAGTGCATATAACTGCCAGCCCTTGGCACGGCTGAGGGCTTCAAAATTTTTGTAGAAGAAACCTAGACCGGCACCGTAACCGTGAAGGATCACTAGGTTCTGTTCGGTTTTCTCACCGACGCGCTCGATTGAGAATTCATTCAGGGCACGGTTATTGCCGCCTAGTTCGACCATGGTGGACCGCCATATGCGCGGTCCATGGGGGTCATCGATGGATTTGGCAGAGACCTGGAAAGCCTGGCTAGGGTCTGCTGCAGTAAGACTATCTGTAGATTCATTAGGGGTCACAGCATCTTTTCCGGTTTGTTTGTGGGTAGGCGGGTGCTGTAGATAAGGGATGAAAGAGAGGACCTTGTGTTCAGCGGCAGCAGCAGGGATGCTTGCCCACTATTGGAGGTAAATCATCAGTACCAGCAAACAAAAAGGGACCAAAAAAATGAGAAGAACAGAAAAGGCTGATCATGGAGGGGGTTTGCTTACCCACTGGCTGAACCCTTCTTTATAGCCCAGAGGGAAAAGCGGACCGGTAATTCTGTTAGCCAATTTACCCCGCGGGGCCTCTGGCATCTGATAGTTGCTACTCAAGTCCTCAGAAGAACCCGAGGCTGTAGACGCAGCAGTAGCCATAGCCGGATGGAACTGTATAGAAGATGAAGATGAAGAAGCCCCTGACGGCGAGGCCTGGGAGTCGGACGGCGAGTGGGCGAGGGAAGACTCGAAGTGCGCCTGGAACGGCAGTGGAGGGATATTTAACTGTGGTGCGAGCAGCGAGCTGGCATGGACATGGGAATGCGACTGGGCCAACGAGAGGGGACAGGTCGGGTCAAGCGCAGGCCTGGGTCTTGCCAGGTGCAGGAGAGGGGTGGCGGAGAAGCGGGTTGGGGAATACACTTTGGAGTGAGGTAGAGTGACAGAGAGACGCTGCCACTCCGGAACGGCATGGGCATGAAAACCAGAGGGAAAAACGGGCGGTCTGGGAATATATCTGGAGGTTGTCAAGACGGTGCTTGGAGTGTGTTTCAAGGACGCGGGAAGGGGTTAAGACGGAGTTTGCGCAAGGCCGATATCGACAAGCCACCCCACCCGCGGCGAAGGCAGCAGGATTAGAAGAAGCTATTCGGGCCGGGCTATTTAAGAGTTAGGCCGAGCAGGGAGACAACCTACACGTACGTTAGAGGTAGCCGTTACCTTTTGCTATCCCGCAACTGGCGTGAATTATTACCATTGATTATATCGAGTCCATCTTCTTATATGAGTATACCTATATGGAGTGGAAGTTGGCGATGTTGAGGCCGGACATATTTAAGCCAGTCAGTCATCCGACTCACTTTTCCAGATCCCGACTTTGTAAACTGTAGTTTCATATATTATACAGCCTATGGTTTTATATTTATTGCTGCGCTCGGATTATTGAGGGACTTTTCTTTTTTTGAGTTGAGGAGCCAATGATTGAGTTATCTTCCTTCTGGCGTGGAAATCAGTTGCGAGGTTGTTCTGGAATGGAAATGTAGACTCAAGTCGACATTTCCAATCGAACAGTTGAATAGACATTGTGATGAGCAGGGTGCAAGAATCAGAGAAATTGAAAATCTAGTCGTTTCCCTTCTCTTCCAGCAAATAAGATACAT
Source organism: Blastomyces percursus (assembly GCA_018296065.1). Classification (NCBI taxonomy): domain Eukaryota; kingdom Fungi; phylum Ascomycota; class Eurotiomycetes; order Onygenales; family Ajellomycetaceae; genus Blastomyces; species Blastomyces percursus. The sequence goes on along the minus strand of JAFEJD010001117.1, from coordinate 18,230 downwards.
TTATTATTTCAAATAAAACTTCTAGTGTATGTATGTATGTATGTGCGANNAATAAATACTATTTTCATAGTTGAATATATTGGTTAGATTACCTTCCTTTATTCTACTAATTATCTGTATTCTATATATGTAGAGTGTTTGCCTATTGTAGCTGTCATGATTGTAGATGTTATTGCTACTATACTAATGATTTTTCCAGCCTCATCTTCAATTCCTATAAACTGTAAATATGCACAACTTCAACTAACAATATTTACCTAACTTCCTTCTCCAACATTCAAAATAATATACCACCGCCACCAACACCATCCCCTCTCTACCGACAACTCGCCCTCTGCAATACCATTTAGTCACACCAATCCCAATCGCATCTATCCCTAGCTATGCCTCCCCCGTCTCCCGCATAACCCCCAAACATGTCATCCCGCCTCGACCAAGTCATCAAGGGCGCTCCAACCACGACAAACCCCCCCTCGCCCTCTAGAACCCCTTCCCCGCCTCTCGAATACTCTCAAGAGCAACAGCAAGATCCATTGCTCCCAGAAGAAACACTAACCCCAATCACCGTCACCCCAGACCCCCTCTCCACCCTCCCGTCCTCTCCACCTCAAATCTATCTAAACCTGCTAATCCTCGAAACCTCCCTGCGCGCCCAATACCTTGCTCTCCGCGCCCGCAGGCGGCAAAACACCTTTTTCCTCCTTCTCCTAGCCCTCTGGATTGCCTACTTCTCCTACGCGCTTTTCCTGCGCCCGCGCGAAGATGGCCGCGGCGTCGGCGGCTCCGTCTACTGGGTGGTCGAGATGGCGGAGAAGATGGCCCTGATGGGCGGGGTGGTGACTGGTGTGTTGATATGGGGAACGGGCCAGTGGGAGCGCGGTGTACGATGGCCGCGCCGCTGGCTGGGCGTTGCGAATCGCGGACTGAGAGGGATGAATACAAAGATCGTGGTGTTGAGAGGCCCCTGGTGGAAGGAGGTGTGGTCGTATCTGGCCTTTGTGTTCCCCTTTCCCTACGAGGTGTTTTTCCCGTCATCGACGACTTCAGCGTTTCATTACGTTGAGTCTACTACGTCTGCCAGTAGTGGTGAGAAAGGGCGGAAATCCCGCCTCTACGACGACGAGAGCCACTCGCACAGCGACGCTGGCACACCGGACCCATCCATAGTGGAAGAAGACATCGCCCCCGGCGGCGACTACATCAAGCTCCTCCTCCTCCCAAAGTCCTTCTCCCCCGCCTTCCGCGAGAACTGGGATGAATACCGCACCGATTACTGGGAGAAGGAGAACGAGCGGCGCGCCGCTCTACGGCGGAAATTGAAAGGGCAGCGGCGCGAGCATGCGAAGAAGGCGGGCGGCTGGCTCTGGTGGACGCGGCTATTATGGGGCATGAAATCGCTACCCATGCCAATACCGACGTCGACAGGTAAGAAGCCGACACCTTCTGGAAGTGCGCGTCGCCATTCCCATTCCCATTCGCAGTCGCACTCTCTCCATCATTTCACACACCACAGAGACCCATCTACAACATCTATAAAGCGCCGCTCAACACCTTTACACCACCACCACCAAGACCGTGATGCCACAACCACACACTCCCGTACCTCCTCCCGCAGCACGACGCCGAACCCCCTCTCCGACGCCGATGATACGCCCCATAACAATAACAATAGTAATGATAGCAGTAATAATAGCTCTGGCGACCGCCAACGCTCGCGCAGAGGCACCTCCGTGACGTCGACTTCCGGGAGCGAGCGGAAAAGAAGGAATAAGTCAGCGTCGTCTGTATCCAGTGGTGGTGGTGGTAGTGGGAGAGCACCGTCACCGTTGACGAAAATTGAGCCGGTAGGACAGGCATAGTTATGATACGTGTTTCTGGACTGGGCTTTGTTTGGTGTATCAGGCTGTATCTCTTTTGCCCATAAACCCCCTTTTTTTTCCCTGCAACGGGAGTAGGGACAAGCACGGGGAGAGTGGAGTTTCCGTGCGGGTTGGTTTGGTTCTATAAGGATTATTATCCTCGTTACTCCTATATTTTAAACTTAGCACTGCCGTTTTGGGATTTCATATTTCATTTTACCTTCTTTTTTTTCCCACTTAGAGCTGCTTATAATAAATACGCGAAATGTGTGGGGAGTGAGATTGCAGCCTGGTGCTTTTGACATAACTAGTTCAGATTATGATGATGTGATTCATTGTTTCTCTAGTTTCGACAACCGATTTCCTGTGATACGCCGGGGGATTGACTCCACGTGTTTTTGAATGGCCTCCGCATGTCTGCTCTTAAAACATGGGAATATGGGAAATACAGGCTTCATCATGGATACGTAGAAGAAAGGCGAAACAGAATGCAAAAAATCGAAGGTAAAACGGTAACACTGCTGTAGATAGACTTTTATCCGATTTTATTGATGTCCTCATCTGTTATTATATGCTATTTATTACCTAACATTAAATCAATACAAGGGAAGTACATAAAATAAATGCCAGCCCAAAAGAAAAACAATTCCAATGCAGAGATCACATCCTTCTATGGAACCGAAATAACATTTATGCATAGGGAAATAGATATGTAAAGTTCACGCCAACGCCATTGAACATCTGCCTGAGGAAGTAAGAAACGCCCGTGTAATCATTAATAAAGGAGAAGTTTTGTGGAAAGAAAAGAATTATGATTCCGATGCGTCCATCTGTCCTATCCCGTCGCAAAAACCGAACTCGAACACAGGTAAAGTGAATAAAACCAAGCCAAAGCGAAGAGATCTTTTTTTAAATGCGATAAACGGTTTCATCACCGAGATACCTATGGAAGGCAGAGTTAGTCCAACAGCACAATACCTCAAAACGAAAACAAAGAATAAAAGGAGGGGTGTGTTATACATAATCTCATTCCTCTCATTCATAACACCCAACGCCTGTACCGCTTCCGCAGCCGTAAACACTCTCCCGCCCGCAGCACTAATGGACGCATTCACAGCCTCGACCACGCTCTGCACACCCGCTGAATCCTGCTCGAACAACTCAGACCTCATGAGCGGGCCAAGCGCCTGCCGGAACGTCGCTAACCGCACGGACGATAGTGGCGGTAGCGATTCCGCTGATGCAACAGTCGCTGCAATAACATTGGCCTGCGGCTGAGACTGACTCTCATTATCGTCTGTCTGTGAACGTAGGAGTTGCGATGCGGGCTGTGACGAGGCGAAGGACATTTGTGATTCAGATTGCGTGGTACCTAGCTGGCTGCGGGTTTCGCGAGAGGGGGCTTGCGTGCGGCGGGAGCGGGGGCTGGAGTCGTAGAGACCATCGTAGTCTTCATTGTTGTCGTCATCATGGTTGGTGGTTCCATTGCGTTGAGTAGCACTGCTGCTGCCCCTGAGGCCTGGGCGCCGGCTTGAACGTGGAGCAGCAGGTGTCTGTTGTGACTCCTCTGAGGCATCATCGGAGTCGTCCGATTCGGACTCGGATTCAAGGGCTGTGGTCTTTCTCCGCTTGCGTCGTTCGTCTTCGACAACTTCCTTAAATAGCGCGAAGCGGAGGATCGATTCTGCTACCTTGGCATCCTTCTCTTCGACTCTGCTGGAGAGACGTGCTTTGGCGTGCGCGGTGGATAGACGAATAAGGGTTTCTAGGGTACGGGCGGTCATGGGTGAGGTTTTCCTTTGGTTTCCAGATAGCTCATCATTTCGGAGAGCGGAGTAGGTGGCAACGATATAATCGGCGGCTCCCTTAGTGAGCACGGGTTTGATTCTTGATTTGGCATATTGAATGTATTTCTTGATAAATGGCATGCTGAGAACCTCAATTTTCCTGCTTGGTCCCCGGCTAGTAGTGACGGACATGCCTGCATGAAGCATGACGTTGAACTTCTCGTACACTTCAGTCGGACGGTTTGAATCTTGGTTCTCTTCTAGCCCGACCCCGAGGCTGTTATTGACCTGCTCGCGAACTGGGGCGCCTTCCTCCATACCGGGATGTCGGTACCGGTGCATGCGAAGGACATGCTCTGATACCATGCGGTCCTTGGCATCTTCAATATCATCCGTAACAACAAAGAGCAAATCGAAACGAGAGAGTAAGGAATCGGGGAGAGCAATGTTTTTGTGGGGATCTTTGTGAGTATCGTATTGTCCATAGATTGGGTTTGCGGCTGCAATGACACTACACCGAGCATTGAGGGAGGTATGGATACCTGCCTTGGCGATTGTGACGGTCTGCTGTTCCATCACTTCGTGGATGGCTACTCGATCAATGTCACTCATTTTGTCGAATTCGTCAATACAAACAACACCTCGATCTCCCAAGACCATAGCACCAGCTTCCAAACGCCGCTCACCAGTCTCTTTATCGGTCGTTACAGCTGCCGTGAGACCAACCCCAGAGGAGCCTCGACCAGTGGTGGCTATGGCCAGAGGGGCAGTGTTGAGTACGAAACGAAGCAGTTGTGATTTGGCCGTGGACGGATCACCGACCATCAGAATGTTAATGTCGCCACGAAGATGGGTCCCGTTGTCCAGATTCTTTTCCATGCCACCTAATAACATCAAGAGAATCGCTTTCTTAATGTAGTCATGACCGTATATACTGGGTGCGAGGGATTGAGACAAGAGATCGAAGACGTTCTTCTTCTTCGCAAGTTTATTGATGTTGCGAATGTCGGTATCTGTTATCGTCGTTTGCGTAATTCCACCACCCGATTTAGAACTGAGTTGGATGATGTTGTTTGCTAGGATGACTGTACGGAATGTAGAGCTGCTTGTACTAGCGTTTCTATTTCCAAGAGATCTATGAATTCCGACTAATTGGATCCGATCGCCGGGTTTGGTTCTATCGACTAAATCATCGTCAAGGATGACATCGACGCCTCGTGGGAGCTGCCCTGCAGGGGCTCGTTCGGGCATCTCCTGTATCGAAATCGTTTGGTGGTCGCGATATATACAATATCCGTACTCTGTGATCAGCTATTACAGAAGTTAGTCAGGCAAAATCTTTCCCGCTCATAGATCGAGTACACATACAGGATTCCCGTCATCATCTTCCTGAGGGTATACGTTCAAATTTGTCGCGCCGCTAGCTGTCATAGTTTGATCTTGATATGTTCTCATCAAAAATTCCTCCTTCTTTTCACTATAATGCACACTCCTAATAATCTTGGGTCGAACAAGCGAACATTTCGTAACAATGCCTTCAAGGCATATCAATCGGTTTAAGTGGGATGAACCAAGGGTGCGGGGATTACAAGCAAACTCGCCGAATGCGCCAATGTATGCGCAATAATACACCTGTCAATGTCCCCCAGCATTAGTATTTCAGTATCAGGATCATATTGTTATATTGGTTACATACTGTATCATTCGAGGTTTCTTTTGGCGATCGATTAGGTAGCGTGTTAATGATTTCTTTCAACGCTGAATTAAAAGCTTGAGTGTAATCGTGCGGCGATGTCAGGAGGCTGTCAATCAATTGTAAGCACCCATCTCAACCGTAAACTGGGAGATAGGAGCATGGCAGATGAACAACGAACCCGTTGACCAATTCTAAGCTGTGCGCTCTAATCTCATCTAAGCTGACCTATACAGGTGGGACGACAAGAAAACTTAACAATTTGATTTTCCAAGTTTCTAAAGCCAGAAAGTAAAGCCGAAGATCAGATATCTCGTACCGTGAGTCTTCTCAACCCTCGATTGAGCATCAAAACAATGTCCGCCCGATAGCTACAGCACTTGTTAGGAAAAGTCCATCATTCTTATCACAGAGCTGGAGATCTGCTGTGTATATATACCTTCTCGCTCGTGGATCAGCTAGATAGAAGGAAAATAAGAGCTGATTAGTCTTCTTCTTATAGCAACACAGTATTTTGGGAAAGCAATTTACTTACGCGGATCGAGAAATTCCGCGGCAGCTCGGATACGATCTTTGGGATCCATGATGGAGGTTGGTGTTGGAGTGGGAAAGCTCCACGAATCCGCAAACGTTGAGAGTATAATTCACACAACGAGGAATGATTTCCTCAACTCTCTGCTACGGCCTAGAATTCGTATGGATATGTGAATGTTTCTCTGTTGTTGAGCGAGCTGTGACACGGAGACAGAGGGATAATTGGATTTTGCTCCAGACGCACCAAACAGGAAAAGATGAGGTTGAGGTCAGAGAGACGCGCTCTCGCGCTTTTTCTTGCGTTAGTTACGCGTGTTTCGCGATTTGCATCAAAGTCATGTGATATTTCAATTATTACGCCTAATTGGGAACCCCATCAACCAATCCGAGGTTGGTCCACCCTCACAACCTTGGGTCATGAATATAGGAGAAACGCTAAACCATCGTAGATGACAGCATATATATATCTAACATACACATGAGGGGAAAATGATGCAAAAGAAGTTAAAACAGGGCCACAAATAATATACAGAGACATATCTACATCAGGCGACCGCCTCAAAAAAAAGAAATCCAAAAGATTTTCCCCAATTAAGTGTCCTGATAAGCTAGCTTGTAAACCTTCGCCATCATATCTCGGATCTGGTTCAAACGGGTCTTCGCATGGTAATGGAGGTTATGCGCCTCCTGGTCCTGATCACTGGCAAACTCGCCATCCACGCGATCAGGTCGTGGTATCTTCTTCCGTATCCAATTAAGGTCCTCCCGCCACTCGCGAAGACCCCGCCAGCGCTTGCTTCTATTTTTCTCGTGGTAGAGCATCCAGTCAACTCGCTCATCCTCTTTCATGTGTCGCCAGATTTGCAATCGGCACCAGAAAACCCATTCCTTGCGGTATGGGTCTTTGACGTCGTACGCATCCTCCTCGAGACGGAGATACTGGAGGATCAGGGGCAGGTTCTGAGCATCGATCTTTTTAAGCCATAGCCTCTGGTTACGTGCCGGGATCCAGTCCTTCCAGCGTCCATTTTTCACCTTTTTGCGCCACTCCAATTCCTCTTTGCGCCAGAGAATCCGCTCCTTGTTCAGAGTTTCCTCTTCCAGTGTCTCCCGAGATCGTTCTGGTAGTTCAAGGTGTGCATGCTGGATGAGGCGGGGTGTGTTGAGCAGTCCCACTTCTCGCAACGCATGCCAGTGACCCGTTTCCCTCCCTTCGCCACGTAAGTGGGGCGGTAATCTAGGGAGAGTTCCGTCCAAAGATGGGTTGTCTTCTAAAAATTGACGTCGTTGGGTCCGTCTTTTATATTCAATTTCTCTCCATTGGACGTCTTCCTCCAGAAGCGTTTTGATCAAAGCCATGTCTGGCGCCGTTTCCTTGGGCACGCCGGCAGGTACCGGGATGAGATCATACGGAGATGGAACGACAGTGCTGGTATCCGTATTGACATGGGCATTGGTCTCTTTCCCAGTTGTTTCTAATGGAGCTTCAGCTTTAACAAGTCCTTGCTCGTCAGGCCCAGGTTCCATCACGGCCCTAATAGGACTAGACTCGACAACCTGTTGAGCTTCATTCAATATCTGTCCGAATCCACCCTGGGGGTCGTGTACATTTCCCATGGCAATTATGGTCAAAGGAGCGGACAGGAGTATGGAGTTAACCTCTTCGCCGGCATCCAAAACCGAGCGTGCTCTGGCATCGACTAGCGCAGCAGCCAGGCGAACCATTGTGTCGTAAGATGGTTGCATGTGGTCGGGTTCAAGCTTTGACCAAGCATAACTTTCGCCGTGACCCATATGGTCAGGCCGGCGGGAGAAATAGTGGTCTCTGTTTTCCTGGAGAGAAAATGTGGAAGGTGTATGGCTGGGCCGTGCGGTCGATCTCGCCCTTACCTGTTTCCACCCGGTGTAATTAGGAATGAACAGTTTTTCAAAGAGAATAAAAGCATTGAGTCGGTCTTCTCGTCGGGAGGAAACAGCGAGCAGTTCAATATAGAGTGACCAGTTATGAGTCGTCAGGGCGAAGCCAGCCTTTTGAACTTGCGATATGACAACTGCGATTTTAGAGTGGAGATTTTGCTCCGCATAACATTCCATGAGCACTGAAAGACATTCAGAGAGAGAGAAACGCTGAGTAGTTGACATGGAGGTCGTAGTGATATGTTTGGGGTCGTCGGGGTCGTCGGAACGGTTCGGGGTAAAAGAGGCCGTTATGGCGGTTCCGCGTTTGGCTTGATCAAATGCTTTGCTCCAGAGCTTCTCCACCATATCGAACCCTCTATCTCTCATTTGGAGCTTCATTCGTTGAACCAACTGACTAAGAGGCACAACATTCGGGTTATCAACAAGGCGGTTTTGTTTTTTCTCCAGTTTCTCGGCCAATTCTTTAGCCCTAGTGGATGCATCGTAACCTCTATAGGCGGAAATGAGTTCCTCGTAATACGCCGAAGGAAACGCATCGCGTATAGACTTCTGATTTGCCCCAGGTTGTGGTGTCTTCGTAGCCCACTCTCTGATTCCAAAATCCTTCATAATCGAAGCTAGGAACTCTTCTGCATTCACCAGTCGAATTTCGTTATTATGTCCAACGTAGTTCCCTTCCTCGATCAGCCTCTTGTCCATATGAATTTTCCCCTTGAGCACCGATAGTCTCGAGCTGAGATTCAAATGCCCGAATCTTTTCACGATTTCATTCTGGGTGTGCTCAATCATGTCTAGGTCGCCGATTAAAGCAAAACCGTACAAAAGAATAGAATAATGGAATTGTGTCACGGACACTTGGTGACGGTTTTCAAGTCTTCGAATAACGCGAATGGCATCGTCATGGTTTCCAGTGCGAACAAGTGCCAGAATGGTGGCCGCATAGGTCATATAGTCAAACTTCACGCCTAGTTTTCTCATTCGATCATGCACTGCTAGCATGGAATCTAGGTCAGGCAGGAAAGCGTAGTGCCACAGAATAACATTCCACATGCGCGTAGTAGGGCCAGGAGCTTGTAGTTTCATCACCGTATCAGCGAACTGCTCTGCAGCGGCGTATTTCCTGTTGTTACAGAGCGTCTCGACCACCGGATGGAGCATTGCCATGTTGAGTTGAATATCATATCCCCTCGCGACCTGCAAGAAATCCATGACACTTTCCACGCAGCCATCCTTCGCAAACATACCCATTAAAATACCAAGTGTATGCGAATCGGGCTTTAATCCAGCGTCAATCATTTCATGATAAGTTGATAGGGCGCCCTGCTTGTCGCGTGCTTTCGCGTGGGCTGTTAGGACAATATTCCAGCTCGTCACATCAGGACTTAGTGAGAACTCGCTGCGGAGCCTTTCTAGCTGCTTGCGGGCTTGATAAACCTTGCCGACTGCCGCGTTAACGTGTATAAGAGGGTTAACTAAATTAAGCTTCCTGGGTTGGCCGTAGTGGCCCACATAGGATTTAAATAAACTAGTCACTCTCCGGAAATCTCCAAGTCTGGAAAATGCGGTTAGAGCAATTTGATATGCCTCCTCTGACGGTTTTTCATAAAATAATCGAAACTCTCCGAGAAGCTGGTTGGTAGCCTCTGGCTTCCGCAGTACTGCCACAACCTTCAAAAGCCCAGCGAGAACCTTCTCAGGTGGCTTAGCCGTATCCATTAATAAACGGAAGTGCCAATAAACTTGGAGCGCGCGGGTGGTTTTTAATTCGATATCTAGATATCGTAGTGTTGACAAGGCCCAGAAGTAATGTTGACTCTCAAGTAACTGAACGGCGTTAAGGCTGTAGAACAATAATAGAATTTGTTCAATGGGGGTTTGCCGCAGTATCGCTTTCTTCTTGATGACCAAGTGGACTAAAAAGCCTACCAGTGGGGTAGCTTCCAAAAGGTCCAACCTTTTCTCTCGTAACAATTCAAGTAAACTTAAAACTCTCTCAGGCAAGCTGAGCATGTTTGATAACTCGTGGAATTTTATTCGTTTGAAGGGCTGGCCTTCCGGGAGAGAGGGTTTGAAGGGGAGAAATTGGAATGCCTCCTTCCATTTCATTTGGTCCACCAGGGCAACCATGGCAATGTCCCAACACTTTTCTCCTTTGAATTTTAACACCGCTTCCTTACATATATCCCTTACCAAATCGATATTCCCGTCGCAATGGATAAGAGATTTTGTCACGTGACCATAGTCATCGGGAGTTCGCTGATCAATCTCAATGGCTTCAAATGCAAGTCTCGAACAGATTCGATCTAAAGGCTCCCGGGATTCCGAAATATACGCAAGAACGCGTGAATGGTACTCTGGCTTCTGGTCCTTGACAACTTGATACAATTTCCATACAGAGCGATAATTCCGTGGAGAATCTCCGCGCAAATATCGATCAAGCCGCCGTAGCATATTAGGATCTATCACTATCTCCCCATCCTTACCGACTCGAGGCCGTCTTTTGACTTTTGTCCCGCGGGGGAGAATCGTGCGGAAGCCCTTAGTTTTCCGTGATCGTTCCAAACCCAGTTGCTTCATCCGAAATCGTGACATCGTCTCACGCTGGAGCCGATAAAAGTTGCAATAGGCCAACCCGAACCTCACAAAGGGTAACAAAGGAGACGCCCGGCGTTTAGGAAGAATAGTTGGTTTCTTGGGGTTTTTGTAGAGGTCATGGTACTCAAATGCATCCTCTCGCTCTGCCAGCGACTCTCCGAGATCTTCCAACGCTTCAAAACCCAGTTCCTCTTGAACTTTAGGTACAGCCTCCTTGTTGAGCGGCTGAGGTTCGACAATTTCACCAGAATTCGTCGAATAAGGTCGACTGCCCAATCTTCTCCTACAATCGATGGAGTTTTTGATGATGTGAGGAAGACAATATCGTGCAAATACTTGTGTTGCCGGCGGGTACAAAAATTCCAAGTGGATATGCTGAAGGTGACTATAAGGTAGGGTTAAAGGCTCCGCGGCAGCTGGTAAATGTCGAACGGTGGACGGGGAGGATCGCGGCGACTGCATGTAATCGAAGCTCCACAAGGGAGCCTCGATGTCAGCAACGCCATGATGCCAGAATTCCGGATGCAAAACACGTCGGCTGCGAGCGTGGCGTTTCGAATGGCGGAGAAGGCATTCTCCTGCGTTTTCAAGGCGCTGAGCAGCTCGCTCCAGCATCCCCTAAACCGGTTATATAAAGAAAATAAATTTTCACGGTGGTTATAAAGGGAAACGCATATCGCAGATAGGATAGCTACGCCGGGAAAGTTAGTGCACCAGCTTTAGTAAATGTTAATTGCCTAGCAATATATTGTTCAACGAAAATTATAGCTTTGGAGCCAAAAGGAAAATTAAGCAGCAACTTACTCGGGATTGAGAGCAAATTCAAGCTGTTATCCTCGACATCGACAGGCACAGAAAAGCTTGGGAGGAACCACGGAAAACCGCGCGCAAAAGATTTCGAAGGTAGCGAATTACGCTACAGTTCAGTATGGTTACAGATATAGAACGCTCTAGCTCCAATGGTGTAGGCCGAATGTTTGACTACAGCTATCTGCCAATGCTGATTCTAGTTGTTCGTCCCGTCCGGAGGAAGGTATTTGTAGTAGTCTTGTGGATGGGAAACAAAATATGTTTTTTGCCGGTTGAGAACAATTCGGTGTCGCCTGGGCCACATGTTTCTCCGGCGCCGAACCACACAAGCGCCCATCATCAAATGTCCTCAACCTCACTCACCGCAATCAGCGTCATTTTCGAGCGCACGCCTGCAACAATCACGAGTGGGGACCAGGCCTGGGCTGCTTTCGTCTACAATACTGCGACGCCCTATCCTCAGTCGCAGCGATGGATATCACCAGCTTTATCGTCAGCCACAGAGAAAACGCTCTCTTGGCCGGGGACTACAACTCGTACCGAGCACAGTTGTCCCGCAGATTGCACACCTTACGGAAGAAGCTGGGACAGACAACCCCGCGGGGTAAAAAGTACTCTCCGAAGCCTACAATAACAGCAGAGAATGTCGCCAAGGACACTAGGTATGCTCGTGATGAATGATACCCTTCATTGCTCTATGAATTAAAAAACGAAGGTCTCCTGCTGACAGCCAGCTAGTTTCGCATTTCTTATCCTCCTTAGCGCAGAGCGAGCATGGGCTACCGCAATGCATATGAAGTCGACTCACTCCGCAGACCCATCTACTAAGGGCATCGTCGGTTCAGCAAGACGACATATAATATCACGTCTAAATAAAGCGACTATTTACGCGAGGCAACTAGTCTCAGTCCTTCAAGATCCATCAGCGGCTTCCGCATCCAACATCGACCTCCTCGAGGCACGGGGATATCTGGCTTCCCTCCTTGGAGCATTCTGGATGGAAAAGAAAAAATGGAATTTGTGTTCACAGCAATATTCACTTGCAAAAGTAATCTACGGCGCGCTTAGCACGAAAGCGAAAAGGGAAGCGTATCGGGACCTTTTGTCGACCACGATCGACCCTGGGCTTCAGTATGCAGCTTACCAGTTAAAGCTTCCCAGGTCCGCAGCTCTAGAATCCATCGCGATCAAAAACATACCTTCCGATTCGTCAGTCCGCGGGGAGCTGACTGCGATCGACCCAGATTGCCTCTCGGAGCGGGGTTCAGATAAACAACAGACGACCGCTGACGGCGGCGCTATTCAGGATATCCCACAGAGCATTACTTGGAGATCCCGGACAGTCGCCTTGGAAGATGCCGCTATATCACAGGCACTAGCAGCTGCGTCTCTAGCGGAGTCCCAGCTCGCTTCGTGGCTATCAAGCCCCGCTGGCCAATCTTCCTCGCAGAGTGAAAAGGCAGCGAACTACGATAACGTGATAATTGCTAGTCAGGATGCAGTAGATGCGACCAAGACTGCTATTGATGAACTTTCTGCGGAGGGGATCGATCAGGGAGACAATCGCATGCAAGCACTGCAGGTCACTCGGACGGCCGTGAATTATGCCCTAGTGGGCTGGCGCGTGGGTCGCAATCGGATGCTGTGTGGCGCTGACGATGGTGTCGGTTTCGAAGGAGAGCAAGTGAAGGGTTCAGGTGGGAAGCAGAAGTCTGGAAATAGTGGTAAGAGTGTCGGCCGCCGACTTGCACGGTTGCGCGAACGCACCGCATTGTATGATGCGACCCTTCAGAGTTTGGATTTCATCCGGGAGCTGCCTGGTGTTGCAGGAGATGCCAACTTCGTGGAAGAGCTCAATGCAAAACACAATTATTTCCAATCACTACGGTATTTACTCCTTAACCCTCTTTCCCTCTACCCCCCCCCACACACCAGAGCCGCCAAAGGAAAAAATTCATACTATAGCACGGTAGTTGGGTAGTTGGTAGACCCGTATGTTAACACCAATATCAAAACAGATGCCTAGCAATCGGCAGAGCGCACTCCTTTCTCACCAACCCAAAGAATGCCCTTGCCCTCTTCTCTCGCGCGCTAGATCTCGCCTGCAGCGCTCTCCCACCAAACACAACCCACAGCCAGCAACAACAACAACAACAACAACCAGACCAAAGCCCACCACGCCTCGACGTCTCCAGTCCTCAGATCACGGCCCTCCGCACCCACCTCCAAAGCCTCGTCTGGCAATACCACGGCATCGTCGAGATCGAGCGCATCTCCTCCCAACCCGACAATTCGGCACCGTCCTCACTCCAACTACCGCCCATGATCGAGCGTCTGGACGAGTACCCGGCATCAGACAGCCATGTGGATCTGACACGCTTAGTGACGTATCCGCCAAAGATGGAGCCGATACCTGTTAAACCGCTGTTTCTGGACGTGGCGTTCAATTACATCGATTATCCGGGAAAGCCTAAGAGGGGACTTGCTGCCGGTGCTGATGCTGGTGCGGATGGAGATATCACTATGCAGGATGGTCAGGCATCGGAGGCGAAGAAGCCGGCTAAAAAGGGGTGGTTTGGGTTTGGGCGATGACACTCTCTGATGATAATAAAGTTTGGGTGTTCTTTTTTTTCTTTTTCTTAAGCGATTGCTTCTCTTTGTTGCTTCCCTTCTATATACATTTATATCATGCCAACCGACTCTATAATTGGTTTTGTTAAGTCTATCCTTGGCAGCCGTGATGAGAGCTCAGGTTCAATTATATCTGCTTTCACTCAGATCTGAATCTGCAACCTTTCAGGTGAAACCACAAGGGCCAGGAAATTGTCATGGCATACTTTGGAGGCCTGCCACTAGGCCAAAAAGACCATAAGACAGCCGACGCCCGGCACTCATTAATCTCCTTTTTCGTGGTGGCCGGTGCAGCTTTAACTAGGGCCTCCTGTTACATATTCATACGCAGTCTGATCATATAGTAGTCCCCATCTGCTATATACGGAGGAGTTAATGGAGAAGAAATTGTTTACTGAATGCAATACACTCCTGTAGCATCTAGATTCATAAATATCAACCAACTATTGCCAAAGATAACCAGTAAAAGAACAAAGAATAACAAATCCATCTCCTGATTCTCCGTGATGTGGGCTGGTTGATCCTCTCCCTGCTCGGAACACCAAGATGCCGAATCACGCGGTTTTTCCCCATATTATTATTCTTCTTCTTATGCCTGGGCGCCGGCCCGGGTTGGTTTATTTTATTGATTTGGAATACAGCAAAAAATAAAACATAAAAAAAATAAACGAGAGAGAGAGGAGTCACTGGCAGCTGGCCACTGGCCATCGGCGAGATATTAGGGCGCCGCGCTGACGACAGGACAAATAATAATGTCACAAACAAGTGAAGAAGCTTTTGTCGCCAGGTACCTATTGCTTGGACAGCCAGCTAGGTCAAGCAATATTTTATCATTTGTTCCACCCATATTTATATTTGTTATTATTATTATTATTATTATTATTATTATTATTATTATTATTAGTTATTGAGAACAAATGACAAATGGACGGGCCTAAGATGGGAACCAGCGCGTGGCTTCGGGGTTAGTTGGTTCGCTTTAACTAATAATAGGGGTTGGTAAACCGAGCAGCGCAATATAATAACAGCGGAAAAAAGACACAGCGTTAGGGTAGGTGAGCGAGCAGGGCTTGAGTAACCAACAGGACGTACTGTATGTACATGTACCATGTTGAGAAAAACAAAAGGCACTATAATACAGCGCCGCTAGTGTACTGGTCCCGTACTGGCCGTGTATAGCAGCGTAATAAAACAGCCAGTTCGTCAGGAGCTCGGGCCGCTGCACCGAAACCCACTCCCCTCGCTTAGTCATGCAGATTCCTAGCTAGTGATTGGCTGATCGGTGGTCTCTCGATGTCTCGATCGGGAAGAAGGGAGCCGTTTTAGCGTGGTTGTATTTTTGGTTACTAGCCTGTAGTTACATAATTCTTCTTCTTCCTTCTCTCTTTCTCTTTTCTGTTGTCTGCGTCTGTTCCTTTGTCCCTTGTTGTCGCTGGGATTCCCTTGCTCCATCCCCTCTATGCTATTATATATCTCCCGCCTCCGCTCTACCCACCTGGTTCTTGTGTAGCTCTTGTGGCTCATGGAACTGTCTTGATTGGCCCTCTCATTGATACCTGCCAGTCAGAGACAGTCAGTCAGAGACAAGAGACAGACAGAGGAAGATATCCACCTCCTGCAAAATACCCCCTTTTTTTCTTCTCGCATCCTCCCTCCCCTCCCGTCACGCTCGACTCCTCCCAACATTTGTGCATCTGTATATCTTTGGTAAAAGGTTGCTCAAGCCAAGTCCCTCTCTCTTCAATTGGCCATGGCGACCGTCAATGAGACGTTTGCCTCGCCCGTGGCTGATGCTGGCCTGGCTTCCTCAATCACCCAGGATCCCGCGGGCTTGCTGATGTCCATCTACAATGGCATGACCCTCTGGTCCACCCTCTTCACCATCTTTCTCCTCCTCGTCACCTACGATCAAGGTATGCTATTCCCATTACTATTACTATTACCATTAATATTATTATCAAGGACAGCGCTAACATTTGCCCTCTTCAAACACTGTAGTAAAATACATCTGGCTCAAGGGATCCATCGAAGGCCCCAGGTTCAAAATCCCCTTCATGGGCCCCTTCCTGCAATCCGTCAATCCAAAGTTCCTCGAGTACCAGGCGAAATGGGCCAGCGGCGAATTGAGCTGTGTCTCCGTTTTCCACAAGTATGCTGCTCCCTTTTCTATGACGATATATTTTGTAATTCAACTTTACTGAACAATCTGCGCGCCTCGTTGTTTCGCGCGTTTTCCCTTGCAGGTTCGTCGTCATTGCTTCGTCCCGTGATATGTCCCGTAAGGTTTTCAATTCGCCAGCATACGTGAAACCATGCGTTGTCGACATCGCGCACAAACTTCTTGGAAAGGATAACTGGGTGTTTTTGGATGGCAAGGAGCACGTGGAATTTCGCAAGGGTTTGAACGGCCTCTTCACCAGAGCGGCCCTGGCCAACTACATGCCCCAGCTGGAAGATGTTTATGATCGATTCTACAACATGTTCGTCCAAAGATCCGAGGAGCTTGGGATGAAGCCAGAACCGTGGATGCCGCATTTCCGTGAATTGATGACCGCTCTGTCCTGTCGCACGTTCGTCGGCCATTACATGTCGGATGAGGCCGTCAAGAACATTGCTGATGACTACTACCTAATCACCGCTGCCCTCGAGTTGGTCAACTTCCCCATCATCATCCCCTTCACCAAGACATGGTACGGAAAGAAGTCGTCAGATATGGTCCTGCGCGAGTTCTCAAAGTGCGCGGCCAAGAGCAAAATTCGCATGGCCAAGGGCGAGAGGGTAACATGCATCATGGACGACTGGGTCAGGAATATGCTGGACTCCGCCGCATACCGCGAAAAGATCGCCAAGGGCGTGCCCGTGGAAGATTCGGATAAACCAGCCCATCTCCTCCGTGACTTCACCGATTATGAAATCGCCCAGACCATCTTCACCTTCCTGTTCGCTTCGCAGGATGCCACCAGCAGTGCGTCCACCTGGCTCTTCCAACTCATGGCTGACCGCCCCGAGATTCTCGATAAAGTCCGCGAGGAGAATCTGAGACTTAGAGGCGGCGACCGCAATGTCCCCATCAGCATGGAGCTGCTGGATCAGATGACCTACACTCGCGCAGTTGTCAGAGAAACCCTCCGCTACCGCCCCCCAGTAATCATGGTTCCCTACATGGTCAAGAAGGACTTCCCCGTCACACCCACCTACACACTACCCAAGGGCTCCATGATCATCCCATCTGTGTGGCCCGCCACTCATGACCCAGAGGCCTACCCGGACCCGGACTCGTTCAAGCCAGAGCGATGGCTGAACGGTGAAGCGGATAAGGCCGCAAAGAACTTCCTCGTCTTCGGCACAGGCCCGCATTATTGTCTGGGCCAAACGTATGCCCAACTTAATCTGATGGCTATGATTGGTAAGGCTAGTATGCTTCTCGATTGGGACCATCATATCACTCCTGTATCGGAGGATATTCGGGTGTTTGCTACGATTTTCCCTCAGGTAAGTTAAATAATCTCTCGTCTTGCCTTGAAGATCTATCGAGAATAAAAGCTAACACGTCTAAAAAACAACAGGATGACTGCCCCCTCGTTTTCCGCCGTAGACCTGAATAGATGAGCTCTTGTTCTTTCTTTTTGTCTTTTTTCTTTTCCGTTATTTGAATCCGGAAGTCTCTCTCGCTCTCAATACCTTATTAATTCATCCATCCCTCAGCACCCCATCTCTCTCCGCTTGTTCCCCGTCCACAAAGATGGGCACGCTTTATACCCTTAATCGTTCACAATCCGTCGACCGGAAAAAGAAAGAAAGAAAGAAAGAAAGAAAGAAAGAAAAATACCGGGGCCAGACCCCGGTGTTTTTTTAAAAATAGTCGATGAATGGGATGAAAAACAAATCAAATCAAAATAAACAACAGTGACTAACGACAACAAAAAAACAATATAGAGTGGCAGATCATGAAACAAATGCAAACCTACCTAGGTAGGTAGGTAGCGTTGGATAGGAGGGGGCCAACAAAGGAGTTTGGCCTAAAGCTAGTGTTTGAGTGGAGAGGCGATGAGGAAGGGGATGCGACGAGGAAAAGGGAGAGGGACTTGGGAACACAAATGACATTGTCAATGCTTGTTTTATATTAATTTTTAATCACTAAATTCAACCCATTTTTTGACACCAAAAATGCCAAATAACACTCAACTGGTCTCGTAATTTTGTCTCTAGAGCAGAGTGAGTGGTATAGAGCAAGCAAGTCAAGGCAAAGATGGGAACAGGCTGGGATTTGTCTTGTCTCTCTGAAGTATATGCACTGTTGATTGTTTTTGTTTCTTATGTTTTATGTTTCTATTTCTCTCAGTGTCACATCTTCTCTCAAAGTAATCCCTCTCTCTCTCTCTCTCTCTCTGTCTTTTTTTT